>VDFB02331478.1:0-10884 GCA_007258455.2 Sequoia sempervirens | reverse complement strand
ATGTACTAGAGATCATAAAAAATGTAGCCCAAGTCATATATAATGTTAAAAAACTCATAAATCTATTGCAACCTAATATGAATGTCGACTCCTAGTCAAATGATCATTTGAATGAGAACCCTGCTCTGATGGATGTGCCCTAGAGATAAAATTGTGTACACAATGTGTTAAATAAATATTATATATTATATATTTTATGAAAGTTATTTAAGAATGTACATGTATTTTTAAATATCTATCTAGATTTATGCATACATATGCATGTACATATACATGTGTATTTATAAAAATTTAAAACTCACATATCCATTGACAATAGAGTCATCCACAGAGTCACGTAGATACACATAATCTAAACCAAGGCTAGGAGTAACATGAGATATGTCCATCTACAATATATATACATATATATTACATGAATATCTATTTAAAACTAAATTTTAAAAATAATTTTAAAAAAAAAGAATTGAAACATGCACATGCACATGCACACATACATGCACATCATTTGGTATCAAATGATCTAAGTCCTTTGCAATGGCCATCTCCACCAAATCATCCAAACACTCAGTCGACGCATCAAGATATACATACATATAATCCATCGCATGTTGTACCATAAATGATGGGTGGAGGGGACTATGTAGCTGAGATGGCATCAATGATGACGAATCAAGACCAGTCAACATATCCATAAAACCCATAGTCTATGTAGTATTTGAATGATCTGTAGATGGATCCTGATGTACACTAGTGCTAGGTTGAGAGTGATGTGATCCTAGATGTGAATGAATTCCTAAAGCCAAACGACCTTTGACATGGTCTATAGAGATCCCATAGTCCGATGTGATAAAGGAATATGCCTCGAAGAGGTCCTCAACCAAACAATGCATAGTCCTGCATGCCATATCCCCTATAAGTCCATTGAAATCTATGGGTTTAGGGATTCCCATCACTGTAAAAGGATCCATGTTGTTGTGTTGTGCTACAAATGGTGTGGAATGTCTAGACATCAAATACTGACCCACATGATTAGTAGATATCCTAGTGGTCGCAACTATAATGTCACCTACACTGTCAATTGCTTCCTTTTGGGAAGCAACGACAACTTGATCCGTTCAGGGGGCTAGAGTTGGGGTGAGAACAGGAGACCTATTTCCAACTAATACCCTAATTTTCATCAAGGCTGGTCTATCTACTCGATGATAGGTGGCCCTATCAGCAATCCTATGACCAACATATGGTGGAATGTATAGGTAGTTGACTTTGAGGCCCAAATGGACCTCAACATACAACTGCTAAATAAAATATAATGGAATTTGGTCATTGTTTGGATATTGACCATGTGCTGCAAGAAATCATGGGTAGATCAATCGGGCCATAACATCATCCACACATTTGGTGACCTATTATCCCCTCACCTTACGTTTATTTTGATAGAATGGAAAAAAATTGTTTCTAATCATATCTTTGGTCACAAAATCATGTATTTTTATAGAGAACCTCACCATGCACGTATTCTTGCATGTGGGAAAGAATAATAGAAACTCTATCAGGGGAAAATGCACTAGTACCCCCAATTTTATCTCTTATTTTTTCTAGGCTTTGTAATATCGACATGCAATTTTTCACATATATGTATGCATTTTTGCCATCAGTTAATGACTCTCTTAATATCGTAATCTCACTATTAGTATTTTCAAAGAGTTTTTGCAGAGGTGGAACAGGTCCATTTTCCATGTGATATGTATGTACCTAAAGGAGCAATGAGACCTTGGTTTAATAAATCTAGATCTAGAGAATAGAAATAACATGGAACATGTACATGTGTTCAATTTAAATTTAAAATAGTTCTAAATAAATGCAAGTGTGCACATGATATATAATACATAAATTAAACATGAACACTAGATATATCTAGATAATAGTTCTCAAGTGCATACATGTACATTGAATAAATTTAATGTAACTTCTATCTAAATTACTAAACACTTGTGAAACAAGTAAATTAAAAATTTACATAATTCAAAGTCATGCACGAACTCACTTCACCAAAATATAGAAACTTATAACTATACAAGATTCACTAATAAAGTCACTTGATTTCTTCTTCATCTTGGAACAAAACTTGAACTAGACTTTGAAGGTTAATGGTTTCTAGTTTTGTGATTGAAATTATTATTGTTAATTCTAGGTGCCTTATTCTCTATTGATTAACCTATGGATGCCACTTGGCTGGTAGATAAATAAACAAGGCTTAACTTGGGAGTATCTAGGGATGGGCTATGTCTCCAATGAAAAAATTATAATATTTGATTAGATATGTTGTACATATTAGGCTCACTTTCCAATATTGGTGGTGTAGATTTGATTTTGAAACAAGATTGTCTTGTGGTATGCATAGGTACTATTTTTGGGTTTACTAGGTAAGAGGGATCACCAAGTTATAAGACAATAAATAATTTCAATATGGACCTACAAGTGTGTGTATTCCCAAGTAACATGATAAGTTAAAAGAAAAGATAGATGAATATAGGTCACAAATAAAAAGGGTATAGAAAAAATCCTTTTCTATTTGCATGAAAAGTTAAGGAATATAAACTAATTTGGAAATAAACTATTGATCTTTATGTTTCGTATGCTTTATTTCATCTTATCGTTTTATCCTTGATAATGTCATCTCTTTCTAACCTATGCATGCATTTTGCAACATAGAGGAAATTCCTTGTCTTAGAAAATGTAACTGGAATAGAGGAATTGACTTGACTAAAGCACAAACAACACACTTAACCAACCATATATAAATCTGAAAAATGCAACCTAACGGGTTACCAATGACAAGATCCATGAAATAAACTACCAAATCTGATGAGGTTACTAATAGCAATATCAAATTTGACCACTATAGACAAGGATGAGAAGCTTGAAATGCAAGATGATTTAATAAAATTAGTGATTTCTTGTTTGCATATGTTGACCTATGTTCTGCATACCTAGTTAGCCTTGGATTGAGTTTTAAGGTGTGAAATTCCTTATAGTCCCATGTGTCATGAATGAGGAGCTCAAACTCATTCGTATGATTCTTGAGTTGATTCTTAGTAGATGTCATAGGTACCCTATTTACAATATCAACCATAGGAATGCTAACTTGACAATATCTACCCCTCCAATTGGTTGCTACAAAGTATCCAAATATAATTGGAGGTTGGGAAAAATTATGCACATGATGAAAAATATGAAAGAACATAATTAGTGGACCATCATGTGTGAGAATAAATTAATGGATATAATAAATATATTATTGAATAATACAGTGTATATATAATAGTAGAAGAATATATGCAATATATATCAATGAGTATCAAGGAAAGGTTTTCTCGAAGTGTAAAATAATCATAAAAAGGTGGCCCTAAATACTATATAAATATCCTATATATATATATACATATTAAACTAGTTATTGTGCCAAGTAACATTATAATTGTGTCATTAAGGAGGTTAGGTGCAATGGAAAGGAATGAAACCTAAATCTAGATACAAGGTCGGATATCTCCAACATTCTATCCAAGTTCACACATGTCAAGCTTTGAGGATTAATATTTTTATGAAGGAATTAAGCAATTGAATATTATGCCCTACTCTTATAAATTATCATAGGTGAAATTAGAAGTGATAATTATGAAGGGTGTAATGTCAACTTAAGCATCTTATTTTTTATATACTAATTTTTTTTAATGTGGATCATAAATAGATAATGAAGAACCTAGTTAATAGCTTTAAAATCAATGCATTGATTTTTAAGGTATAAGTGGTGGATCTTATGCATATGGGGAATGGTTGTTTTAGTATTGAGGTAGATTCCTATAATGATAGCCAAAATGGGACTCATTTAGAATTTCACTAGATTTTTAGGTGATTTATTAAGTGTTCTAAAACTACCAAATATAAGAGAGAACACATTCTTGTTTTGTTGCAACTATAACTCCTTTTAATCATTGATTCACTTACACTATTTATTAGATAAGAGGAATCACCAAGTTATAAGACAATAAAAACTTTCAATATGAGTACAAGTGTGTGTATTCCCTTAACATGTGATAATTTAAGAAAAAAGAGATGAATATAGGTCACAAATAAAAAGAGTATTGAAAAAATCCCTTTCTATTTGTATGAAAATGTAAGGAATATAAACTAATTCAAGGAAAGAAACTATTGATCTAAATGAGGATATAAATATATTTGTTTTATAAATTTAACTAAGGCAGAGGAATGATTGATTCATTTGAATGAACCAAAGTATTATTATTTATCAAAATAGATGTGAGATGGTATATATTTCCTTCCATGTGTTCTCATGCTATTAGAAAATGTTATCAAGAACATTGGTTTTTGTTTAATAGACTCAATTAATTGAACAATAATAAGAATGTATGTATTGAAGCACATAAACTTAAAAATTATATATATTTTGATAGAGACCCATACAATAGCTTTTATGTTAGTTAGAAATTCTTGTACCTTAGGTTCTTACATGCACATCCTTATTACTCTTCTCTAGGGTGTTACTAAAAAAATTAGTTCTTTTTTTTCATGGTCATTATAAAGCAATGTTTATGGATTGATACATAAGGTTGCTATGGAGCATTATATGAACTATATAAGGATATCACCAATTCAATATGATCTTTTGTATTTCAATGACAATACACAATAAACCATAATGATTTTTTTTAGGATCAATTCATATTATGAAACTATGATCAATGGACTAGAAGGAGAAAATGAAGTTGCTCTAAATTGTATCTTACCCACAAACGTATCTCTATGTGCATGTACATATGAGAATTGAAACATATAAAAATCATCTATGGCATGAACCAAAGGTAGGGGAATCTTCAATTCCTAGAATTAGTAAGTACTTTTTGCTAATTTTATTGTTACATTATTGTAAATACATTGTAATTATATTTCTGGATCTAGTTTTATACATGACCGTATAGGCCTGGTATACTATAACTCCTATATTTTTTATTGTTTATATGAATATTATTTTTAATAATTTTGTATCTTGTATTATACAAGAGCATATAAGCCCCACAGATGTCATAACTCCTATATATTTATTTTATATATAATAATTTAAAAAATAATAATGAAAAAAGACAAATTTTGAATTATAATTTATATTTAAATTATCCACTAAATAGTTCCTCTATCCTATTTGTATTTGGACATTTTGTATACATTTTTACCAGAGCATTTGCAACTAAAACATCTAAAAAATCTCACACTAATTCAGGTGTTAATAGGCATCCACACTCTACCACATTTATTTCATGATCTAACCTACAAGATTCTGACAAAGGTTTCAACATTTTTAGTATCACATCTGTAGATTACATTTGGAAGAGAAATTTCTATAATTTTATCAAAATAATTCTTCTTACGTGTTAGGGCATTTCAGGAGATCATATTTTGGTGGAATTTTGTCAAATGCAGGTCTTGAATCATGGCAACACAAGGTTACATTCTAGGGTGACAAGGGTTGTAATGCATTCTTCGTTGTTTATTTTGTGTGCCCTCTATCAAATATGACACTCCTTTCTTAAGTGTTTATGTTGGAACCATTTAAGTTTTGTTTGATATTATTGAAAATATATAGTGAATGTTATGATTGAAAGATATGCACAAAATGGATTTGTTGAAAAGGGTTTAGAAACTTTCAAGAAAATACAATTCATTTTGAGACATGTATGCGAAGTGTGGAAGCATTAACCAACCTGGAAGTCACACTGGAGGGTGATGCATTGAAGGAAGTCGCTCAGGGTGGTGAGTTCGTCAAAGCCCAGTGTTTTCCCAGGAGGTTTGAAGGTTTTCCACTACAATACAATTCCTACAAAAATGAAAGTTGAAACCGACAATCATTTTCACAATGTTTAATTAAAAAAACCCCTAATTCGTGGGTTCAAGTAAACCCCCTTTCGCTCAAAACCCATTTTTTTATTAAAAAAAATCTATGTTTATTGGTTTGAGTGAATTAGGAGGTTCACTCAAACACCTTTTAGGGTTCACTCGAACCATCATTTTGAGTGAACCCCTTAAATTTGTTCAAACACCGAAAATGCATTTTTGCTTCCTCAATAAAAATATAAACCAATTTTGTATGTCATAGTTATATTTTGCATTAATTGATTTCTCTGCAACTCACACAAGTCAAAATCCTCCTTTTTCTCAACCATTTGATGCACAACATAAACAACAATCATTGAGGTAGAACATTCCCTATTCCTGAAATAAATCTTATATATGAGATGCCATATGTCACATACCTTATCACTGGGAAGATTATGGTGTGAATTATAAGTTCCCTTTGATCTCAAATTACCCTAGTTAGGGCTTTGACCTCTTTGTTCTTTACAAACTTCTTGACTAGAATGGGTATGTTATTGCATAATTTTGTTATTGTTGCAATTGCTTCTTTCATGATTTCATAGGGTTTGTTAAAGATCATCTTATCACCTTGAATTTTTCTTAAAATAACATGAACAATGTCCACACTCAAAAAGTATGGAAATTTTCTCCAAATTTATAAACCCTTGTGCCCTAAATTCTTGACCATTTGCATTTTCTCAACTAAAAGAGAAGGCTTAAGATTTCAAATATTTTAATGATCAAATTCATCATTTTGTAACTTAATTTCTACAATTCATTGTTGCATGGATTAAATACCACCATTTCCTTTGACTCCATTTCTTCAGCCTTGTTCTTCATACTTTCGCTTACTAATAACCCTAAATATTTATTTCTCATCTCGTTCACTTCAAAATGGAAATGACTACTCAATCTTCCTTATTTAACTTATCACTTTTAGGGTTTCATCATAAAGGATATTTATTGCTTGTGACATCATCTTCTAAACTTTAGTCTATCAGTTCCTCCTTCTACCAAAGTTTTCAGCCATATTGTGAAATGTATTGCAAGCAAAAAGGTTCCACAAAGGTATGTGCAGGATCATCATGGAAAAAATAGGCCCTTAAGTGGCAAAATTTTTAGAAAAATCAAAGCTAGGAAACTTGACATAAAAATTTGAATAAGTTATCTATATTATTTCAAAAAATTGTAAGAATAGAATCTGTAGCAAATTGTGTAGTTTCTAAAATACTAGGTTTGTTTAAAAAAAAATCTGTTTGTTGAAAATTTGACATTTCAATGCACTAGTACTTAAATTTTAGGGAAAAAATAAGAAGTAGGTCTCTGTGTGACCACCCTAACCACAATAAGATGATAATATTTTTTTATAATATTTTAGATATAAGTAGAGGACTCATGTCCTGATGTGATGCATATTTTTTATAATTTTTTCCAAGTAAATAATTAATTATGATTTTTTTATTACAACTTTTAAAAATATAAAAAACTTCATTATCTCGACCACCTTAACTTGGTCAAAACTTCATGAAATTCATTTTTTATTTTTTTAATCCTATAGTATGTGAGAAGCATGATTTGGATTCAAAAATGTGATACCATTGAAATCTATAGATGTTTTCAATCAACCTATCAATCGCTGACTTTAGTAGTAATTTGAATAGAAAATAAATAATAATTACTTATTAAATTCAAAGTAAAGAATAATTTATATTGGTGGAAAGTTGAGAATCTCCTTTAAAAACCCTTTTCATTTCATCAATTTTGGGTACGAAAAAAGTCACCAGCCACATACCCATCGTATTGCCACTTTTTAGCCCATCATGATCCTGCACATACCCAAAAATCTTTTGTAATGCTTGTTTTCTAAGAGATTCTTCATTTCCTTTAGAATGAAAATTCACATCACATATCCTTGTGTCATCGCATGACACCTCTTATATTAGGGGTTTGATAGATTTTTTTGTGACTTCTCCCCCTAAAGACATTATGGATTCAGTTCATAGAAGGGGCATTTGCACCAGATGTAGATACATGATTATCTAATTTGTCCTTATTATTAGGTTCTTCTTTCTCTCTCTAGATATTTTCCATTTCTCTCCTCACTTCTTCTAGATTTATCTTGTTTATAAACTTGTTCTTCTATTCCAGATATGGTTTCTTCCCAACTTTACTCTTACAAAATTTTGATAAATGTCCTAGTTTGTTGCAATCTAAACACAACAAATATTTGATCAAGAGAGTTTGTATTCATCTTTGTCCTGCACTAATTATCCTTGTGTCTAAAAATATTAGATGTGTAACAGTAACCTTGAAAAGAATGAATTCTTCTAGGGCATGTGCAGGATCATCATGGAAAAAATAGGCCCTTAAGTGGAAAAAAATTCAAAAAATTCAAAGTTAGGAAACTTGACATAAAATTTTGAATAAGTTATTTATATTATTTCAAAAATGTGTAAGAATAGAATCTATATCAAATTGAATGTAGTTTCTAAACTACTAGGTTTATTTTAAAAGAAAATAAAATCTATTTGGTGAAAATTTGAAATTTCAATGCAGTAGTACTTAAATTTCAGGGAAAAAATAAGAAGTGGGTGTCTGTCTAATCATCCTAACCACAATAAAATGAAATATTTTTTACAATATTTTATATATACGTAGAGGACTTATGTTTCGATGTGATGCATATTTTTGGGTAATTTTTTTCCAAGTAAATAATTAATTATGAATTTTTTATTACAACCTTAAAAAATTATAAAAACTCGTATGTCTGACCACCTTAACTTGGTCAAAACTTCATGAAATTCATTTTTTATTTTTTTAATCCTATAGTATGCAAATCATAGAATGTGACACTTTTTTCATATTCAAAAAATGTGATACCGCTTTTGAAAGCTATAGATGTTTTTCAATCAACCTATCAATGAGGACTTTAGTCATAATTCAAATAGAAATTAAATAATAATTATTTATTAAATTCAAAATAAATCATAATTTATATTGGTGGAAAGCTAATAATCTCCTTTAAAAACCCTTTTCATTTCATCAATTTTGGGTAAAAAAAAGCTATCAGCCACATACCCTATATATACCCATCATATTGCCACTTTTTGGCCCATCACGATCCTGCACATACTCTCTACTGATATTGAACTTGTTCATCATTATCTAATTTCTACATTTGGTAGATTTATGTCCAAACTTGTTGCAAACATAGCATTGTCTAGCAAAGAATCCAACATTCTGACTTAATCTATTCTGGTTCATCATACTTCCACATTTTCTTGCCCTATGTCTGAATTTATTGCATGAGTAACAAAATCCATTAAAAGATGGCTACCTTTGATCATTAGGTTGTCAGCTGGGTATTCTTTTGGTATTGATCCTTCTATTGTTGCCTTCATAAGTATTTCCTTGAAATTTTCTTTGACTATTCATTTTATTTAAACTTGGATTAATCTTTGAAATTTTTCCTTCTTCGAGTCCTAGACCACTTTTATCCTTTGTAGGCTTATGAGATGAAATCAATTCATCAAGCATTCTTGAACTTATCTTAAATTTATCTTCAAAACTTTTTTCCTTTTCCATATTAGATTTAAGAGTTACTGCTTCTTGTTCAAGCTTGTCACATTTTTTTGTATCTTGATTGATAATTTCTTTTCTTTGTCCAATTTCCAATTTCAGATTCTCTTCCACTCTTTTAATTTCTTCAATTTTCATGCTTATATTTTCAGCATTCTCCTTTGCTTCTTTAGTTCCTACAAACTTATTTGTGAGCATTCAACTTAAATTTTTGGATCTGATTTCTTAGTTTATGAATATATTCACCTACTTGCTTGACATTATCTTTCAGATCTTCATTCTCAGACTTTGAAGTCTCTATTCTCAATTCTTCATCTAAGTTAGATCCCCTCATCATTTAGTTAAACCTGCCAAGATCTCCTTCAAGTTGTTAAACTTATTCCAAAGGACCTCACTCTAATACCAATTGTTGAATAGGACAACTGAGAGGGGGGTGAATCAATTGTCATCAAATTAAAATCCTTAACCATTTACCAGAACAAGATCCAGATATTGCATAAATGATTTATCTATAAATGCAAAAACTAAAAGCCATCACATAAACACAGTAACACCAAATTTACATGGAAAACCCAATGAGGGAAAAACCATGGTTAGGATTAACTCACACTATAGAGAATATCAAAACCAATTACAAAAAGGCTCATTGCTTGAGCTAGGGCTCACTGCTTGAAATGAGGCTCACTGCCTAAAATAAGGACTCACTATCCATAGGGCTACAATCCAGAGGAATCACTACCACAGAGATATAAAGAAGATGGCTCACTACTAGAATACAAAATTTATGTCTTACCACCAAAATTGAACTGATGAATTACACCTTTCCTGTGCTATATTTAGTTCCAGATGAAGCTCTGTAAAGGTAGTACCGCATATCAGTAATCACTCAATACTTTTACTCTGATCACACACTTTTTGTCTTTTCCTGCTTTGTTTTTCCTCGATATATACCACATCCAATAACTTTTGTCTCTATATCATTCTTAAATAAACCAAGATCTCTATATATCTTTGAAGACATATGTATATATATATATATATATATATATATATATATATATATATAGCATATATATATATATATATATATATATATATATATATATATATATATGTGTGTGTGTGTGTGTGTGTGTGTGTGTGTGTGTGTGTGTGTGTGTGTGTGTGTGTGTGTGTGTATGTATGTATGTATGTATGTATGTATGTATGTATCTTACTCATCAATTAGGTTGGCAAAAACACCCATAAATTATTGCACACACTAAGTCAGCCAAGATCCTTAAATATCTGAATCATAGTTTGTCTCATGGTAGGAATTGGACCTAAAAACCAATACACTAGACCACATAAAAAAATCATCTTCAATGGGAAATA
>VDFB02331477.1:0-25637 GCA_007258455.2 Sequoia sempervirens | reverse complement strand
GAAACTAAAATTTGATTGGTTGTTTCATGTCAACAATCCAAGGATGGCATGTGTCCTTGGGGAGTTATGCTCAAGGTAGCATGCCATTTGATTAAATATATGATAATTCTCCTTTAAGACCTCTTCAATGTACCCATTGCACACTTAAGGAGACAAAGATATGGAGAGAGGAAGAGAGAAAGATAAAGGAAGAGAAAAGGGAGAGGGAGATAGAGATAAGATATAGATATATGGAGAGAGAAAAAAGAGAAAGAGAGAAAGAGAGAGGAAGCAAAATGAGACAAGGAGGAGAAAAGATAGAAATAAAGGGATAAAAAGAGGGATACAAAGAAAAAAAGAGAGAAGAGAGAAACAAAGATAGAGATAGAGATAGAGATAGAGATAGAGATAGAGATAGAGATAAATATAAATAGAGAGATAAAGATGGAGACAAAGATATAGAGAGAGATATGTAGAGATATAGAGGAATAAAGAGGGACAAAGAAAGGTAGAGATAGTGAGGTAGATAGAGATAAATAGAGGGAAGAAAATATAGAGTGAGGGAGATAATGAGAAACATACAAATAGAAAGGGAGACAAAGAGATAGAGAGAGGTAGAGAGATAAAGAGACAAGGATGAATAGATAGAGATATAGGGAGGGTGATTGATATCTCTCTCCCTTTTGCTCTCTATCTCTCTATATCTCCCACTATCTATGTCACTCCCTCTTCCCCCCTCTATCTATTGAGACATCTCTCCCTCTCCCCCATTTCTCTCTCATTCACTCCATCTCTCCCTCCATCTCTCCTACTCTATATCTCTATCTCTATTTCTCTTTTTATCTCCCTCTCACTCCTCTCTCTATCTCTTACTATCCATATCTTTCTCTACCTCTATCATGATCTCTCTATCTCTTTCACCATCCCCCTTTGTCTCTCCATATCACCCCCTTTCTATGTCTCTCCCTCTCCCTTTATATATATTGAGCTATCTCTCCCTCTCTCCCCTATCTTCTTCTCTCTCTCCCTTTCTACATATTGCTCTCCCTATCCCCCTCTTTTTTCTCTCCCTTTTCTACCTATCTATCGCCCTCTCTTCAACCTATCTCTCCCTCTCTTCTCTCTTATCTACCTCCTCCTCTACTCATCTATATCCCTTTTCTCTCCCTCCTCCCTCTCTATCTCCCCCTCTCTATCTCTCCCCATCTCTCCCTCCCTATCCCCCCTATCCATCTCTCTATCTCCACCTCTCTTCCTTTCTCTTCCCATATATCTCCATCTCTCTTTCTCTTCCCATATATCTCTATCTCTCTCTATTTCTCTCCCCATCCATCTCTATCTCCTCATACTTGTTTATCCATTTCTCTCTCTCCCTCTCTCCATCTCTATATACTTATATCTAATTCTTTTTGTTTGTCTATCTCTTTGTCTCTCTCTCTCTCCCTCTCCTCTCTATATATCTTTATATCCCTATCTCACCAACTATATCTCTTTATCTCTTCATCTCCCTCTCCCTCTATATCTCTCTATCTTGTCCTCACTATATCTCCCTCTTTTTATCCCTATCTCTCTCTCTCTATATTTATCTCTCCCTCTACCTATATCTCTCTATCTATTTGTCTCTCTCTTCCTCTCTCACTCTATCTTCATCTCTCCCTCTATTTTCCTCTCTCCCCCTTTATCTCTATACATGTCTCCCTCTCTCTATCCATTCATCTATCTCCCTAATCTCTATCCCTCTTTATATATTTATCTCTTCCATCTGTATCTATCCCTCTATCCTCTCTCTTTATCTCTCCCTGTCTTTTTCTCCTCTCCTCCTCTCCATATCCCTCTCCTTCTACATCTCCATCTCTATCTCTATCTTCCTCTCTATCTCTATCTCCTTACCCCTCTATCTCTCACTCTTCCCCACTCTATCTCTCCATCTTTCTATTGCTACCTCTCCATCTCTCTCTCTCTCCCTCTCTCCTTATTGCAAGCATAAAATGAGCCTGTTGGTAATGGAGCTTGATCATCTTCCTAATTCAAAGGTTTTATTTCAATCATGTTTGGATCCTTGTAAGTGGATGCATAGTTTATTTGAAGCTACGATTTCTCCATTGAGACCTGTGTTGCACAAACAACATCACTTGCTAAATGTCCTACCAATTTATCTCATGTATTGCATAAATGTATGCAAAAAATAGACCAAAACTTATCCTAATTGAAATTCCACACTTTTTCAGTGTACCCATTGCACACTAAGGTGTGATTACTAGTTAAGTTTGATTTGTATGCTTTATTTTAGAACTAGAATGGTAGAGATATGATAGAATAATACCATTGGTTGAAAATTCATTGTAAGAACCTTAAATTCATACCTTAAACCTACAAGATAAACCTTATAATCAAAACTTAAATCTAACACTTAAAACTAAAACTATTGTATTTTGTGATAAACCAACCTTGTTTAACCTTAGTAAGGATGAATTATCTAATTGTTACATGATTAGGGCATAGTATTTGATGGGACCTACAATAAAACCCTTATGAATACAATGGAAGGTTTGTAGAAAGAGAAGACTATGTATGTGGTATTTCTAAAGTGGTACTTGGTTCAATTATGTGATGGTAAAGTAACACAAATCAATGGAAGATGATATCATTGGATGAGTATTAGTTGGCTAGTATATTATTACTAGATCAATCAAGAGAAAATTGATAGCTAAGTACTTGAATTTTATTGTATTGACACTTGATAAATGCAAGATTATAGAGGTATTATGTTTCTCAATTGAAGTAAAGAAAGTGGTTGACATGGAAGTAAAATATTTTAGAAACTCATAAATGATACATATATAGATATATCTTCTTTATATTATCCCTGTAATTAGTTATGTATCTTCAAATATAAAAAATTAAAAGAAATCCAATGTGTATCATCTAATAATAACTTATAGAAAATATCAAAAAGATCAATAATAATAAAGTATATATTAACTAAGAAGGCATGCAAGCATACAGTAGTATATGTTGGTAAAACTATAATATATACAAGAAAGCAATATATGCATACAATGTCACATGTTAGTAATACAAAATACATGTACAAGAAAGCTATATAGGAACATAAAAAAATCATAATATAATCAGTCCTCTCAACTAGGATGGAAGAGTTGATGGCCTTTTGATTATTGAGTAGATAGAGAGACAAGTGATGATTTTTTATTTTGAACCTACTAGCTTGAACTCCTCTCTAACTTTTTGGAGCTCCACATAATATAATAAAAATTAATAATTTAATATAGAAAAAATTAATTATACAATGATATATAAGGGAATAATCACTTACCACCATTTGATAATTAGGAACAATATATGAAAGAGATGAAGAATAAGCAAACTTGTATTATTAGGAAGGATGAGATGCCTTTATATAGCATGACATCATGTTTGAGTCTCAAAACCCTCCCATATCATCAACACATGTGTCTAGGCTAACCATGCCAAGTTTCACTCCATACAAGTACAAATTGAAAAAAATTCAACATTGGCCCCATTCACATGTCACTATGCAGGGTCAACATGAGGAAACACTATTTTTTTGGGAATGAAATAACCAAAGATATGATCAAAGAATATCTAATCATAAATAGTCGTAAAGTAATTAGGATTTGATCATATGGAAGTTTCTAGGAGAGCTACAATAGTTGTAACATCATGAATTAACAACATTAAAAAGTACATCATGAATTAATTATGTAATGGCATAAAAATTAAAAACATCATGAATTAATTATGTAACCATATAAGTCAAATATAATTCTATCAAGAAATCAATATCAAATAGATAATATAATCGCATAACTCATACATTTCAATGTCATTGATCTTCTTCATCATCCAACTCTTTGTCTGTATCATCCGATCTAGATTCAACATTGCAAGGATTGGTCATATCATCATCGTCGTCATTGATATCAATTTTGATAATGTCATCATCCACACATATATCATCTTCATGAACATTAAATCCTACATCATTATGATCTAGTTCCTCTTCTTCGACATCTTTGTCAGGCACATCATCAACTAACTGTTGATTTTGATCATCATCTACATCATCTTCTAGCTCTTTGGTATCTTCTTCCACCACATTATACTTTACCAAACTTCTTCTTGGATCATGTCTAACAACAAATGACCAACCCGATTTACCTAAAACCTCTGAGTAAAATACTTGCTCGCATTGGCTTGGAAGAACATAGGGCTCATTTCTAGCTCGCTCAATTGACCTTGTATTAACCATGGTAAATCCATTATCATGTTCAATAACAATTCTCTTGGAATCATTTTCATTCAATCGTAGCCTATACCATTGGGTGACAAACAACACTAATTTGAAGAACTTAAATTCACACTCAAGTATATTATCCAAAATCCCATAGTATCAATTTTTTGAGACTTCTGGATGCATGTCGCTTCTAGATGAAATATTAGTCACCTGAAAGACTGCAGTTATCCCAGAATCACAAGTTTTCTTTGTGTCATCCAACTTTTTTATTTGAAATTTACAACCATTGCACCACATAGCCTTGTGATGTTTCACCTGCAATATGTCAAACATGTAAAATTATTGCATCCTCAGTTGATAAACATATTTATTCTTGGCCGAATGTATGCAAAGAAAAAAAACTCAACATATTTATACATCAATATAATTGAAAATAATTAAATAATATGGGTGATTAATATATTTATACGTACCTGTTTATTTCTTAAACCATATGCTAAATCAATTTCCCTTGGTGTAACATTGGAATCTCCATTATGATGAACTTCTTTAACCAATGAAGCCACACCTTCCCATGTTAATGCGCGACCAGATTGTTGACATCGTTCAATCCATATAGTCATCCAATCAAGATTGTTTGTGACTTACAAATGTAGTGCATCCCACTCTCAACCAACTATATAAAAAAAATTGAAATTCACAAACAATATATAATTAAGTTAATTACCACAGTATACGACCTTAATTTATAATTGATGTATATTGAAGATTAATAATTAAATAAGTACAATATACATAAAAACCAAATGTAAAATGTATTCTAATTAATCTCCATGACCATCTTATAATTACCTCTCACTTTCCTCAATCTACCTTTCCCCATCAGGTACTCCCCTTCGAATTTGTTAATGGAGATGGGATCCCAAATGCGATTTACATGGATCTTTGCTGCAAACTTAGGAAGATATTCAGTAATGTAAACCATGGTTTGGTATACCATATATCCCTTCATCATAGAACCCTCAGGATGTGCTCTTTGTCTAACCAAATCCTTCAAAAATTTCAAGTGCCTCCCAACCATCCACATTGACCTTGTGTGTACAAGTCCACACAATTCAATCTTCTCAACTTGGTGTATGAGGTAGTGTTCTTTTGCATTGAAAAACGTCGAAGGTAGACACTTTTGCATTTTACACATTAAACGAGGAATTTTTCTCTTCTAATAATTTATATCTTCTTCATGGATTTCTTTAGATGACAACCATCTACAAGTGATTTAAGGCACAAATATATTAACGAGATTTAACAAAAATATACAATATATTACTTAACAAGTAAAACAAATGGAAAATATAAGATTTATACAACGAATTGAACAAATATCACTACTTATCTCATATATTTTCCAAGATCATATATAACTTGCTTGACATTTTTTGTCGAAGTTGTCTGAGAGGGATAGAGGTAGAACGTACTACAACAATTATAAAATGATCTTTTCATTATTTTTTCAAAAGTAGTAAACGTAATACACTGAAAAGTGCATGTAGTATATATATATATATATATATATAATATACCAGAATAATTACCTTAATGAAAGTATGTCAGTCACGTGTTTTCATCCCTGACCCAAATTCACCTTTCTTTGTTATGATATTGTTATGTTCACAACAAATCCTGTGGGAAATTGAACTTTTCGTATGACTTCTTTTATAGCATTGCTTTGCTGCTCCGTTAATAACCAAGGAAGGGCACTTATATTAATTTGGTCTTCATTGCTATTTAATTGAATGACATTTTTTATTGCATGATTGGCTTCCTGAATGCCACTACAAATTTTGACAATTTTTTCTTTGTCATGCCTTCCATCCAATATTTTCCATAACATTTCTATTATATTCTTTTTGATATAATTATATTGTATTATATTATATCAAACAAATGCATAATTTCTAGCTGCTCATAGTAGGGCAACCTACTAAATTGTCTAGGATAACTTTTCAGTCTATGTGGAAGCCGACCATTAATGTCTTGACGACCTTCATGAAGCATATAAGTTAAACAAATTAACAACGACAATCATTGTCAATTACAACATGATTAAAAAAAGCACAATTTAAAAATATAAATTTCAAATATATTATATATGATAAATAAACAATTTGATCTGATGTATAACCTTGACGATTAATTCTATTATATTCCAACTTCCATAGGCGAGGTGTCATTATTCGTGATTTTGATGTAGTCTCTTCTTTCCCATTGAAAATATGTTTTTTAGTAGTTCAATACTTATGATTTATGTGGAGGAAGTTCCTATACTCATCTAACACCTGCTTTTCTAAACTTGTTGAATGATGAAATTTTATCTTTGGACCACAAATTGGACATGCAATTTTTTTCTTTATTTGAAGACTTGCAAGATCATATATAATTGGATTAAATATGTCAATTTTTATAATTATATATAACTAATAGATCATTTAAAAAACATGCATGATATCTACTTCATAAAATTAAATATCGTTAAAGTGTAGTCGAACGTTATAACATACCACAAAAATGTGTTAGTCCTGGGGCATCATGAATTGTCCATACAAGCATTGCATGGAATTGAAATTGTCTTTTTCCTATTGGTGTAGAGACGTCATACATAGTGATGCCATTCCATAATTTTAGTAACTCGTCAATAAGAGGCTCGATATATACATTCATATCTTTAACTTGGTACTTACCTAGTTGAATGAACATAAACATTACATAATTATTATAACCATTTTACTACAATATATATAAATTAATGTACATGACTATTAAATAAAGAAAATATAAGTCATTATGCAATAAATAAGACAAATGAGATGCTACTACGTTAAATAAAATTGATGTAAACAAATACCTGGAACAATAATTACCAACATTATGTGCTCTCTCTTTATTGACATCTATGGAGGAATGTTATTGTTGATAACAAAAAAAGGTCACACTGAGTATATAGATCTCAGCTCTCCAAATGGATTGAAACGGTCCGCTGCCAATGAAAGCCTGAGATTACGAGGTTCTTCTTTAAAGTGTGGCCATTTTTCCTCCATGTCCCTAAATGTAGAACCATCTGCAGACATTCAAAGAATGTCATCTCCACTTATGTTCCGTGCATGGTAATCCATAAATTGTGCTAAGCTTTTACACCTATATAATCGTTGCATATGTGGAATAATGGGAATATAACGAAGAACCTTACGAGACACTATTTTTGTTAGTTGATCAGTTTGATATCTACTAATATGACATTCCGAGAATTTTGTTGCAAATTCATATTGTTTATGATATATAATATGATCATTGGGACATGCATCTATTGCTTGATACTCCATTCCAATATTTTTCATAATGGTTGATAAATCTCGGTATGAGCAAGGTAAAATATTTGATGGTGGTAACAAAAATTCACATATCAATCTACAACAAATTTTTTTTGTTAATATAAAGAATATTAATGGTACATATTTCATCCTTTATTTACTAGTGATGAACTAACAACAATTAAAATAGATGAAAAAAGATGACATATATGACATACTTTAACATCCGTGAGATTGCTATGTTGGATAAACCATTCATAACCTTCAAGTTCAACAACAACAATACAACAAAGAAAGAGTTGTTTGAGAGCTTTCATAAAGGGGCTTGCATGCCTTCTCAAGTATAGGTAAATCATGAACATCATCAAAGTCATCTCGATCATCATGATCAGCTACCACTAAATGTGTCATGGATCAATGTATTTGTACCATCATCTTCAACTGTGTTTTCTGTGCATGATTATCTTCTTCCATAGGATCATTAACTTCATCTTTGATATTCATAGCTCCATGTTCCTCTGCTTGCAAAACCACATTCTCTGGGTCATGATAATCCATATCATGTGCCCTAGGGCGCCCCACCTTTATAATAATGATCGACACAAATAAACCATGATCATGATCAAGTGATTTTTTATATATATAAAAAATGTTAAAACTCTATAAACATTTACAAATTCAATCAATATAAAGACATATAATGAACAACTTACCAATGGATGATAATCATGCCCCCCTTCAACGTGACCATGCTGCCTACAATTTTTTTTAGCTGTTGTGATTAAAAGTCTTCTCGTCTTTAAGCCCTTACAATTATTGCAAGGAAAATAACATTTCCCATCACCCTTTCTTTTCAATCTAGCCCACAATCTAGCAAGTGTATCTTCATTTTGTTCTACACTAATATTATTTGACATGATTTTTCTTTACTAAGCTTGATTATTTAGATCTTCAAAAAATATCAAACTCACACTCCAATAATTTTTAATCATAGACAGGTAACAAAATCTAATAATTTTGATATTTTGCACCAAAAAAATTTGGCCTATAACCTCCACAAACTGTCACAAGTATAGAAAATTCACAAGTAGGGAAAATTCACAAGTATAGCATGAAAACACAGTCGCAAGTATAGATAAATTGTCGAACTCAATTTTATTTATTAATATTTATTCTCGACGTTCGTCGAAAAAGTGACAAAAATCACTGATCGTCAAAATTTTGATGAACGTCAGGCACAATTTTTTTTTAAAATTGAAAATTTCACATTATGTACACATGTACCTGATGATTCATCTAATTGTACATCTTTCATCAGAAATTTTCATCGTATTTTGCAATCAAATGAGTTAGTGCTACCACCTGAAAGCTCCAACACCCTCAACCACCACCTCCTTAGGAGAAGTGTCCTCCTCAAAAGGACCATTATTCAAGGAATCTAGAAACAATCACCTCCCCACTCCACCTCCATAGGAGCAGAATCCACCTCCATAGGTTCCATAAAGAAGGCCAATGCAACAACATAACAAGCAACCATACTACCCTTTGGAACAACCTAGTAGGAAACCAACCACCACAAACAACAAACCTCAAAAGTAAACCACTGAGCCATAAACGAGGAATCATCATGATGGGACTTAGAGATAAACTTAGAGATCCACCCATCTTGCATCAAAAAAGAGGAAAAAAGAGAAACCAAAGCAACCAAGGACAACTCCATCAACAAGAAATCCTTCCTTCCATTCTGCTTCAACATCAAGGCAACAAAACCAAACTCTATCTCCATAAATAACTAGGTCTTGAAGAAGGTCTTGAGAAACACCCCAGCCAAGAAAACATAAAGAAAGGCCAAGAGAGAATTGGCTTCCAACATAAACACAAACCACATACCCTTGGAAAGTAGAAACCTAGAAGGGTTCATCACACTCCAAAAGAGCACAAGACATAGCTAGGGAATCAAGAGGAACATAAGTAGCATCCTGATCCATTGTAAGTGTTCAAGCCAAGCACCAACAGAGGACCCAAAGTCCAACCAGAAAACAAGAGCCTCCATAGAGGCCCCAACAACACCACCCCAACAAGAAGCAAGCAAAGGTTGCATGTCACAAGGGAACCCAAAGAGAGACACTGAAGAATCCAGAGCCAAAACCATGATAGAAGAAAACCCCCACAAAATGAGTCCCAAAGGAGCATAACTCGACCAGATGAGGGCACCGCACGAGAAGAAGCTTGCAGCAATCCAAACCCTTCCCCACAACCTCAGCACTAGAGGCAGAAGGAGAAAACCTCAATCATTTCCAAGCAATGAAAGCCACAACAAGCACAAAACCCACAATGAAAAACACTCCCCCCCAACAGAAGACAAAACCAAGGGATCCAAACTGCTGCTCCAAATTGCTAGCCAGGAGTCCACCAACACGAAAAGCAACCTAGAAGAGCAAAAAAGGCCATTCTGCTCCAGCTCGAAGCCAAGATAAGAAGAGAAGGCATGAAACAACACACCTCCAATAGCACTAGGCTTGGCCAAAAAAGAAATGAAAGAAAATTGGAGCCAACCATCCTCAACCGTAGGGACTAGACAAACCCTCGGCGTAGCTAAAACTCTATCTGCCTCCGCAGATTCACTGTCCTCCTCCGCTGAATCCTCCTCGCCAGCCATAGAGGAATTCAAAATTCCTCCTCCGCATGCCTTCCCGCTCGCCTTCTTCATCGCATGAAAATTAATCCAAATTTTTATCTAAAATAAATTAAAACAATAAAAAAATTAAAAAATAGAAAAAAACAAAAAAACAAAAATTAAAAATATAAATGCTTAATTTACTTTTTACTTTTCATTCACAAACTTCTTTTATTATTTATTTTTTTCGAATGAAAAGAAGTTGGAAATGAAAATTTTGAAGCCATTAAATCTCAACTTTCTTCCCAACATATTTTTTTTTCTTTTCCTTTTGTATTCAACTTTTACTTGGTTTTGTTTTCTTATTCTTAGATAAATAAAAAACTTTGGTATCAAGTTAGATTTATTTAGAAACAATGTGATCAGACAAAGTTTGGAAGAAAATAGAGAAAATATCATTAGTATATGTGCTTCAATTATAAACAAATAAAATAAGTTTCTTGCACATGTATTTATAATATTTTTTAAATGTAATATGTAACATTCAAATTAATTTTAAATCTTTATTATTTGATATTAAATAAACTTATAATTATATATTTTATTTTTTATTTTTGAGTGATTATGTGATATAATTTATAATAGCAATTCAAACTGGTTATTAAAAAAATGTAATATATATTACAAATTTTGAACTTATAATGTGCATAAATCAAAAGATTATTTTCTTACAATTTTTTAAACAATTGAAAATATATTTAAAGAATCAATATTTGAACATAAGCATACAAATATTTTTCTTTGTATACAAAAACTAACTATAAAAATTACACAATTAGGAAATAATTAAAGTTGAGTAAATAATGTAAAATCATATAATTCTATACACACATTATAAATAATTTCTACTCTTTTTCATCAATTACATTAATAAAAAATGTTCAAAGTTTATTTAATAGCTAATCATATCATTCCAACTTATTTCATTTAAAATATTTGTATATAATAATAAATTTTTAAATTTGTTCAAAAATAGTTTTCACACAATATCTAGGTTTGTATCCTCATAAAGAGGGTTTTCATAATGGAATTTTTTCCTACAAAAGATTCAAAATCGATAGAGCTCTCCACTTACCCCAAATAGACATCTGATAAGATTTTTACAAATTTTTAGTTTCTAAGATGAGGGTTTGATAACCCATGTAAGGTCTTTCTCAACACAAGTTATCAAGTTTTAGATTTGCACAAATTTCCAAACAAAATTCACATCCTTGACCAAAAGAAGTTTGCTTACCTCCCAACCTTGGAATTTTCTCACAAGTACACCTTTGAACAAGGAGATCCTCATAGAAACCCAATTTCACAGCATAACAAAAATAATATGTACACAAAATACAACAATACCCAAAGGCTAAAAACACCAGATACGAACCATACCAAGTGTAGTGTAGGAAATTGTGTACCTTTACAATTTCACACTATGTTTCGGGCCCTTAATTTAATGGACTTAATTAAGCTTCTAATTTTCCATATTATGCATTCCAAAGCCTTATTTTTCTGTTTTCTAAAAGGAGAACTGACATTAAATAAATGTAATCAATAATTAAATCACCATGGAATATGAGTGTCCTAGACTTCTAGGTCAAAACCCATTCACCAATGGGTGAATAAGTCCCCTTTAAGTGCCAAGACCCATTTTAAAATATATTTTTGATAACATTTTAATGATTCAAAATCAAATTGCAATTGCTGACTTTTGGAATCTAATTTTTGGGAAATTAGATAAACACCTATAAATACAGTTTTTTTATCATTTGAAATCTAAGGATCAAGAAGCAATTTCATAAGAAAAAATATCATTGTCAAGAGCATTCAAGAGTAGATTTATCAGTCATTTGTTGCAGCAATCAAGATCCTAACATCATGTTCAATTCTATGTGTGTTCATGTTATCTTGTGAGGGCTAATATGCATTGTTGATCCTAAAAGCATCCAAGCATTTCAAGTATCCAAATCAATCAAGAAAAGAAAGATCAAGTTCCCTAGAGAGATGTTTTTGACTTTAGTCCTCTAAGGGAGGCCACTGAAGGGTGGTGATTTGTAGCAAGCATTGTTCATTCATCATTTCATTCCTTTTTCATTATCTTTCTATCAAGGTTTAATTACCAAACTAGGGGTTTTACCAAGATAAAGCCCCATACAAACAAAACAATTTTTCCTCTTTGTGTATGTGCAAATTACAAGTTGATAAAGAATTGAAGAGATCTTGAAGAAGTAATTTTGCATTGTTGCACAAGTTGTCACCATTGTTGTCAAGCCATGAAAACTAAGTTGAAGAATTTATTTTCGTCACTTGGACAGTGAGACCTATGTCAAACAAAAGCTCAGATCTTGTACCAGAGGACCCAAAAATTTGGTTTGGACCCCTGTACAAAGATCCATTAACCCTTTGTTGAATGAGTCCTGTAGGCACCTAAATACCAACTTTTCTGAGTGGGTTTTTTATCCTTTGAACTTCCCAATTCACTAGTAAACTGCTATTTCCATTTGTCAGTCTTCGAGAGCTTACATTTTTAATATTAGGGCATATGAGACCATTAGTTTAACCATTCCAAAATACTTCTAATCAATTCTGATCCCCCAATAGATGTAGATCCAGGTTTGATTGGATCACGTTTAGGTCTAGAATTCAATCTGTTGCACCTTGTGATCTACATCTCAATGAAATTTATAAAAATGTGGAAATGGCCCTAGGTTATGGACACTAATCTTAGAGTCACCACATTTTTACATTTCACCAAGATTCATAGAAATGGGAGAATTAATGGGACATTTTAACCCATTGGATAAAACAAATAAATAGTATTTCAACTCCATAATATATTAACATAGGACAACACCTGCTCTCAACTAAGTCTAATGGTCAATTGCAACCTGCTAAGATAGTTCTCGAGGTTACCTTCCAAAGTTTCAAATGGTGTAGGATAGTTTATAAAGAAAAAAATAAGGAATACATCTTATCATGGCTCTACAAAGATGAATAAGAACATACATTGATTATACAAAATAATAATATCCTAAGGGACACCATATATTTGAAAACATGGGCTACCAAGGAAAAGGTTTGGGATTGCACAAATAAGGAATAATAGAGCCAATTTGGTCAAAAATCAATGAGGGTCAACAAAGGCCTAGGCATGCATTATTTAATGTTGCATTCTTTCAAGAGAAATTTAGTTGCCTTAGTCATAAAAATAAAAAGGAAAAAAGTAAAGAAAGGTCCCCTAGTGAAAACCTTGATGAGGCATTTTTGGAATCTAAAAAAGTAAAAAAAAAAGATGTATCCTTTTGTGAAAAAATATATAAGGAACTAAAAGATGAGGCACCTAACCTAGTACCCTATTATCAATAAAAAAATTAATATTGGTTGAAATGACAAGAAAAATAAATCTAGAAATGATCACATCACTCACCATTGAAGAAAAATAAAATATAGCAACCTTCCTTAAGAGAAGATCTAAGAATTTTGCATGATCTTATGCAGATATTCTAGGACTTAAACATCATTATTAGTACACTTCTTGGCAGCATATCCTGATGCTAAACTAGTGAAGAAATAACTAAGAAAGATGCACCCACAAATCACCCTCCTAGTAAAATAAAAATTAAAAAAAAATTAAAGGTGGGTTTTATTCATCTTATTGATTATATTAAATGGGTCTCCAATATTGTACCAATGGAAAAGTCAACTGGGGGCATTCATATTTGTACATTTATTTTAGGGGCATCAATAAAGCATGCCCCAAAGATGATTTCCCATTGCCTAACATTGATATCATAGTTGACCCAATAATGGGACATGAGATACAAGATCATTAATGGATGAGCTTTTAGGATATAACCAGATAAAAATTGTTATGGGACTTTTTTTCCATGAAAAATATATTGCAATAAAATAATGTGAAATTAATTAGCAAAGATAATTGTTGTGAAAGGGTGTGGATTTTACAACCACCCTTTGGATTTTTATATAAACCTATAAATTGGTTGAAATGGGAGGAGAATGGGAAGGTGAAAGAAAAAGAGACCCAAAATTTGGAAGGCACTTGAGAGAGAAGGATTTGGTCCTTGTTGGCATTTAAACATTTGGAGAAGGGGCACACAACCTGTGTCCAAATCAGGGTACAACATACACCTGGGAGTGTCCTGGCCAAGGTTATGTTTATGTCGTAAAGACAGGTTGGTTTTGTGCAAGAACCGGTTCCTCCAGGGGTGTTTGTGTTGGGAAAAGCCAGGGCCTGTAACCCTATCTCTTTGTGTGCTGGATAGATGTTTCCAAAAACTATTAAAGATATGTATCATTTTCATTACAGTATAATTTAATTTTTCTCTATGTTAATTATCATCTCTTGTCAATATTATAAATTTTCTCATTTTAATATTTACATTATTATTGAAATAATTAATTATTCATTAATGTTTCAATCAATATATGCCTTTTACTGATTAAATAAATTGCAACATTCATTTCATTTATACTCCTAGGAATAATTAGGTGAAGTTTATTTTATTGTTTGGAAAATAGTTAAACATGACCGAGAATATGTGACGTTTGTGTAACAATTCATGTTAAGTGCAAGGAACTTGTGAAATAGGTATAAGCACTTATCATTTTCTATGTGACATGTTCTACTAATTTTAAATATTAATATTCTTTGGCCATGTCATTGATGAAATGTGACCTAAGCATTTAGAAATGAAATAAACGAGGTTAGTCAACTTTCAATGGTGTTAGTGGTACTTGTTATCAAATTATATAGACCCTCACATCCAGGGATTGAAATGATAGATAGTACCAACAATATTTTAATGAGAGGCATAAGGAAAAAGGTGTAGATAACTCAAAGTTTAATTTATTATTGTGGACACTTTGCTTACCAATCAATAGAGAGCACAAATAATTTAAATACTTATAGTTTGTTTACAATATGCAGGATATGAAAGGTTTTTTTGTAGGCATAGGAATTCTATTGAAAAATATTTATATAAGAGCAAAGTTTAAATCACAAAGTCGACATACAACATACATCTATGAGATTTCAATTTTCACATCATTGGCTATAAAATTTTAGTGATGAGATACAACATAGTACAATGAACATCTTCCCTAGACAAAGGGCATGGATATAGTTATTAAGCATAGGTTGCAAGTATGGTGTTTGCCATATTCTTTCAAATATCTAGTTTTAAGAAATATTTTAGATCTAAGATTTAGGAAAATGGTTCTAATAACCATGAATAAAGTCCATTAAAGAAAAATGACCAATATATTTACTTAAATTTTAATGGTAAGAAAAAGCTCTTAGATTGAGAGTTTCCATTTCAACCACCAAAATTTACTTTAAAAGATAATATTTCATAAGATGTATACAACATAAATATTCTCATGAATGGTTACAAAAGCAATGAAAGATTCAAAAGTTAAGTGGTTAGTGTTTGGGAGGGGGAAACAATACATAATATTTCTTAGAAAATGACCATGCTATTATAAGTGATACACTATTAGATCAAGAACTTAAATAATCTCATGCACATAATCTAAACTCAAGGTAGTACATGTTAATTATTATTACTTAGTGGACGAAAAAAAAAAGTTTTCTAATTTGTACATATCATAGTAAATTTGTTAGTGTTATACTCAGTGAATACCTTATTTGATTAGGTATATAAAATAGTGCATTGTTGTTACAAGTTTTATTTGGAAATTTAGTCCCATATATGGTAATCATGATCTTAGATAAAGAGAAGGAAGATAATATCTATTCATAAAGAATTAGATTGTCATTAGATTTCAAAGAAATCACTCAATAACCTTTATGGAACTTGGGTCATAGTGTGAGGGTTGTTCAAATATATAAACCAATATTCTTGTAATTATTTGTGATAACTGTTAGTGATTTAGTATGAGTAATAGTGAAATTTGTATATTAAAAAAAATAGTTTTACTATGCGTGTCGTAGCTAATAAAAAACAACACATTGATATATTTTATACATTGTGGGCCCATAACCCACAGGTTCTTGGATTCACATCTTAAACTTAGAGAAATGACAATATGTTTAAGTGAATTGTTGGGAATAACATATTTATGAGATATAAACTCATAGGAGCATACTATTTCTACATCTTAAACCTTGAAAATATTGTGTTGTTAAAATGCTTTGGTTGGAATGAAATAATGTTTTATCAATTGCACAATAAACACAAATTTTCTTATGATAAGACATGGGGACATGTTGAATCTTACAGGGGGAGAGACAACCTCTAAGAAAATTAAAATTTTAAATTTATACTGATTATTTTGTTATACACAATCTAATAATAACATATATTAATAGGTGTTCAAGCCTAGGGATGTATTTATGGAATGACATAATATTTCCTCTCCTTATGTACCCTTAAATTTTAATTTTATGATTACAACCCCAATAAAAAGTTATATTTCACATTACTATTACATTTACAACATAGTTGTAAATATAATTGTATCCTCATTATAGCCAAATATTCATCCAAAAACTTAATTGAAAATATTCCTCCTAGAAGTAACTTAAAATTTACTTAACCCGGTTTCTTAAAGGAAAGATTAAACCTTGTATGAAGTACTCTCTAGGTGATGATAATTTACTATTATTCTATTGTTGTTTAAGATGCATAATTTCTGACATTATTTATACCATCTTTTGTTATATTGTACTTTGTTATTGGGCTTGATCAACCCAATAACCTTGTACATTTTCCTTATTGTATAGGACTAAGATTCTAGTTGTATATTATGAAAAGAGGATATTCATGTAGTCTGGAATGCATGGATATCATCTTGGAATATATGTGATTATGTAGTTCAAGGAGGAGTGACTATACAGTAGGGATATGCATGTCATTCACTAGGTAAATTCTATGACAACACATGATGATAATTTTGTAAATTTAGCATTGAAGATTCATGTAAGTGATTAAAATATTTATATTAAAGATAATGGGTTGCATGAGAGAAAATTGATAAAGTTCAAAAAAAATATGTGCTTAAACATACAAAATAGCATTACTTTCTTTGATTGTAAACTCTTGATATGTATCTATAGTTTTGTCATGGTTTTGATTGGAAAGAATTACTCTCTTAAAATTACTTGTTAATTTAAATTGAAAAGAGAAAAATAATCGAAAAAGATCTAGAATATTGAGAAATAAGGTTATAAATAAAGTAAAAATTAAGTGGAGTCATTGTGATAATGATAGTGCTACTTGGGAAAATGTTGATTTTATTAAGGATCAATATCCAAATTTGTTTGACTAAAGTTGTTATATTGGTATGTGTGATACATAAAATCATCAAGCTATTGAGGGCAACTACTAAATTATAGGGGGATAATTGTTACGAGAATTTTTCCCCATGAAAAATATATTGCAATAAAATAATGTAAAATTAATTAGCAAAGATAATTGTTGTGAAAGGGTGTGGCTTTTACAACCACCCTTTGGATTATTATATAAACCTATAAATTGGTTGAAATGGGAGGAGAATGGGAAGGTGAAAGAAAAAGAGACCCAAAATTTGGAAGGCTCACGAGAGAGAAGGATTTGGTCCTGGTTGGCATTTAAACATTTGGAGAAGGGGCACACAATGTGTGCCCAACTCGGGGTACACCGTATACCTAGGAGTGTCCTAGCCAGGGTTGTGTTTATTTATGTCGTAAAGACAGGTTGGTTTTGTGCAAGAACTGGTTCCTCTGGGGGTGTTTGTGCCAGGAAAAGCTAGGGCTTGTAACCCTATCTTTGTGTCCAAGATAGCTGTTTCTAGAAACTATTAAAGATATGTATCATTTTCATTATAGTATAATTTAATTCTTCTCTATGTTAATTATTGTCTCTTGTCAATATTATAGATTTTCTCATTTTAATATTTACATTATTATTGAAATAATTAATTATTCATTAATGTTTCAATTTGTAGACATCCAAATTTGGACACTTAATTTATCCAAATTTATCACTTTTCGTCTAAACATCCTCTTATCCAAGTTAATTAAGTAATATTACTATTATTTAATTAATACCCTTAATTTTGCCAAATCCCTAAAGTATTTAATTAATAATTAAATACTTTACTCTTTTAATCCTCCTTTCATCAAATAAATTAAATAAATAATACATTTATTTAATTCCTCACATGTCATTTTTATCTAATCCTAATCCATCTCCTAATTTCTTCATTAGGGATGTGCACATGCTAATCCTTGATTAGGATGTACATCCTCCAACTTTGCAAGTTGGCTTCTAATCCTCATTTGCTTACAATTCTTGATTAATTAATCTTATCGGTGCATTGATCAACTCTCTCCATCCCCAAGGAATTTTTTTAATTCCTTTTATTCTCTAAGAATCCCACTTTTCCCATGCATCTTACAGAACCTTTGACATCACATCAAGTCACATGGTAAACTCCCTTTTGGGGTTGTCTTATCCACTAGATTCTTCCAATCATTGTGAATTTAAAATTCACTTTTATTCACCCAAGATTCTTCCCATCTCCCAATGTACTTGGAAGGTACTTGTCCTTCCTCCACCTCATATACCTTTTGGCCACCTCACTTACACCTCATCTTCCCTTGGCCACTTCACCATCCACATGTCAAGATGTGAGGGCTTGTGAGTTCTCAACCCACCACAGCCCTTCATCTTGACCTTGTTGGATCAATCTCAACTGTTGAATTCTCTAGAGAATTCAAATTCTTCTATAAATACCCCCTCCTCAAGGGCATTTTTGGGAACACTTTTTGATTTGAGTAACCTTATGCTGCCAATTTGCATTCTCAAGCACTTGCTATCATTTAGCCATCCAATTTGATCACCTTGCACATCCAATATTGCATCTAGCTACATCAAAAGTCATCCAAGGAGAACACAAATCCATCAAAATCAAGGGCCAACCAATGAGTCTTCAACAACAAGGAAGGTATAATCAATTTATGTTTGTATTTCATCTCCTTTCCTTGTTTTATCACTCTTTAGGCTAATCATTGAAGTGTTCTTAGTATTTTTCCACTTGCATTTTAGTTGTTTTGCACATTAGAGTAAGGTAAAATTCCAAGGTACACATTTCTGGCACGCCCGATGGGACCCACAAATGGGTTCTTGCATTTAACCTTCATTTGTGATAAGTATTTTTCTATTTCGAGAGCACACACGTGTTCTCTTCAACCCGCATGTCCTCTCGAGGGGGCATCCTCAATCCCTACTCTTCATTTTCACCCCCATCATCTTTCTTCCTAGTCATCCCTTTGATGACTGGAGCATCTTTTCCAATCTAACCATCTCTTTCTGGGTTCTATATTTTAATATTCTTTGAAATGATGCTACTTCATAACACCATCTCAAAGAGAGGAAAAATGTAGACATCCAAATTTGGACACTCAATTTATCCAAATTTATCACTTTTCATCTAAACATCCTCTTATCCAAGTTAATTAAGTAATATTACTATTATTTAATTAATACCATTAATTTTGCCAAATCCCTAAGGTATTTAATTAATAATTAAATACTTTACTCTTTTAATCCTCCTTTCATCAAATGAATTAAATAAATAATATATTTATTTAATTCCTCACATATCATTTTCATCTAATCCTAATCCATCTAATTTCTTCATTAGGGATGTGCACATGCCTAATCCTTGATTAGGATGTGTCACATCCTCCAACTTTTGCAAGTTGGCTTCTAATCCTCATTTATCTTCTAATTACTGATTAATTAATCTTAATCAATACCTTGGTCAACTCTCTCCATCCCCCAAGGAATTTTTAATTCCTTTTTATTCCTCCAAGAATCCCCTTTTCCCATGCATCTTCTAGAACCTTTGACTTGTCACATCAAGTCACATGTGACAAACTCCCACCTTTTGAGAACATTTGTCTTATCCACTAGATTCTTCCAATCATTGTGAATTTAAAATTCACTTTTATTCACCCAAGATTCTTCCCATCTCCCAATGTACTTGGAAGGTACTTGTCCTTCCTCCACCTCATGTACCTTTTGGCCACCTCACTTACACCTCATCTCCCCTTGGCCACTTCACCATCCACATGTCAAGATGTGAGGGCTTGTGAGTTCTCAACCCACCACAGCCCTTCATCTTGACCTTGTTGGATCAATCTCAACCGTTGAATTCTCTATAGAATTCAAATTCTTCTATAAATACCCCCTCCTCAAGGGCATTTTTGGGAACACTTTTTGATTTGAGTAACCTTATGCTGTCAATTTGTATTCTCAAGCACTTGCTATCATTTAGCCATCCAATTTGATCACCTTGCACATCCAATCTTGCATCTAGCTACATCAAAAGCCATCCAAGGAGCACACAAATCCATCAAAATCAAGGGCCAACCAAGGAGTCTTCAACAACAAGGAAGGTATAATCGATTTACGTTTGTATTTCATCTCCTTTCCTTGTTTTATCACTCTTTAGGCTAATCATTGAAGTGTTCTTAGTCTTTTCCACTTGCATTTTAGTTGTTTTGCACATTAGAGTAGGGTAAAATTCCAAGGTACACACAATTAATATGTCTTTTACTAATTAAATAAATTGCAACATTCATTTCATTTTTACTGCTAGGAATAATTAGGTGAATTTTATTTTATTGTTTGGAAAATAGTTAGGTTTCAAAAATAGCCACTAAAGACCAACATAAAATTTATTTCATCACTCCTTGCGGTACCTTTTGCTACCAATTAATTCCCTTTGGAATAAAAATTATGGAGGCTACATGAGAGAGCTATGGCAGTGATCTTCTTTGATTTACTCCATGACATAATGGAGGACTATGTTGATGACCTTTTGGGAAAGTCCAAAACAAGAAAGGGGCATGTCCAAATCCTAGAACAAATCTTTGACTAATTAGAGAAGTATCAAGTATGCCCAAATCCAAAAAAATGTGTGTTCGTTGTTACTTCCAGAAAACTCTTGGGATTAATGGTATCATAAAGAGGCATTTAAATTGAATCAACTAAAGTCAAATCCATAATTGACATGCCTGCACCAAAGAATATAAAAGAAATATGTAGTCTTCAAGGAAAATTGCAAGCAATCAGATGTCTCATAACACAACTAACATATAAATATTAGTTGTTCTCTCACCTCCTCCACATGAATATGTAATTTAAATGAGATGACAATTTTCAACATGCCTTTCAAAAACTCAAGGAATATGTTGTGCATCACCTCCTTTTTTAATGCCAAAAAATCTAAAAAAAACCCTTTTGCTATATATGTCAGCTATATCAATTATATTGGGGGCATTAGTTGTACAACATGATGATACTAGACAAGAGATATATTTATTACATTAGTTGTACTTTATTGGGTTTTTTCTTAAAATATACTTCTATAGAATGAGCATGCCTTGCAATTATATATTTTCTCAAAAAATTAGACACTATATGCTCAATCATAAGATTAAGCTCATATAAAAAATTGACCCACTTAAGTACCTTTTATCCAAATCTACCCTCACTAGTCACATGGAAAAATAGGTAATGATTCTTAGTAAGTTTGATATCAAATATGTATACATAGAAACAATCAAAGGATAAGTGGTAGCCGATCAACTTGTAAAAACACCTCTAATTGATGTTTACCCTCTACTCACTGAGTTTCCAAATGAATCTATATTCTTCATAACTAGAATACATGTTGGAAACTATATTTCAATGTATCATTTACTCAACACGGTTCAAAGATGGGGATATTATTTATAAGCCCAAAATTTGTCTTCATTCCAAATTCCTACTAAAATATTTTCCTTGCACAAATAACATTGGCGATTATAAAGCTCTAATTATAGGACTTCAATTAACTATCTAGTGGAAGATTATAAAATTATATGTTTATGGGGATTCACAGTTTGGTTATCAAATAAGTAAATAATGACTACCAAATGAAAGATGATAAAATCCTCCCACACAAAAGAATGTATGATATAGCTTCAAGAAATATCTTTCATAGTTTCAATTTCAACAAGTTACCCGTCTGAATAATAAAGCAACATATGTTATGGCTACAATTGGGTCATTGATAGATATTGCATAGAATAGTCAACATTGTGAATTTTAGGTGGAATAGTTGTTGATAAATGCTTATGATGTTCTTGAAATTGAGCTCATGTATAAAATTGTTGGTCCCAACTCTCCCTGGTATCATGATATCTATACATACATATCTCCATAAAAAAATTCTTCCACCTAATATTATTACTTCTCAATGTTAATCCTTTATTCACAAATCATCCTATTTGTGTCCTCCTTAGAAATACATTGTATCAAAGAAGCTTTGATGGAACCCTCTTGAGCTTCCTTGACATAGAGGAAGCCCAAACCACTTTATGTGGGGTAACAAGGGTATTTTTGGTGCACATTTTAGTGGTCCTACCCTTGTCAAGAGGCTACTAAAGATAGGTTATTACTGGCCAACCATGGAACAAGATGCACACTAGTTTGTCAAAATATATTTCCCATGCTAAAAGAAAGATGATTTGATTCATGTACCATCATAGGAATTGCATCCTATCATGAATCCATGGCCCTTTTCACATTGGGAACTCAACCTCATTGGAAAAATCCACCCCTCCTCATCCAATTTCTGTGAATTCATTATCACCACCACTAAATACTTCACTAAGTTGGTTGAATCCATTATATTAACCTATGTCACTAGAAAAAAATTTGATAAGTTTATCCTCCACTATATCATATGAAAATATGGTAATCCTTTCACCATCATCATTAAAAAATAAAAAACCATTCAAAAAATTAGGATCTTCAAGACCTTTTCCAAAAGTTTCACATCCAACAAAAATTCTCTACTCCTTATTATCCTCAAGGTAAAACTCAAGTTGAGGATTCTAATAAAACCATCCTTAAAATTATAATCAATGAAGCTAGTTAGGATTAGCATTTGCAACTTAATCTCAGCCTATGGTCCTATTACACCAGCATCCAAACACCCATTAGTGTGACTCCATATTCACCTATCTTTGGTTTTGAATCTATTTTTTCAATAGAGGTCGATCATTCCTCTGGGAGGATATCATTATAGAATCTTATTAATGAGGAGGAATATCGAGTGCCTCACTCACAATAACTATAATTACTAGATGAGAGGCACCTCAATGCCCTAAATCACTTGCATGTATACCAAAATTGCCTTTGTTGGAGTTACAAAAAGAATCTAAAAACTCATCAATTTAAAATTGGTGATCTGGTACTTAAGGAAAATCAAAGGAACCTCCAAGACTATAAAAGAAGGGAAAATTTGAAGCAAATTGGATAGGACCCTTTGTTATTATAACTAAGTATGGATTGGGAGCTTATTAGCTTACCACACTAGATGGTCATCCACTTGAGGAGCCTATGAATATCATACATCTCAAGAAATTATATGCATGATGGGAATATCCCAATTCAAAAAATAAAAAAATAGTAAAGAGAAATAATCCATCCAATGGTGAAAACCACTTTGGTGGTACCTTGGGAAATTACCATGGTGAAAACCAAGTTATAGGCACCATGTGTAGTAATATTTTTCTACCATCCATTAGGATACCATCTCTCTTAACACTATGATACTCATCACTCCTATCTTCATATGTCATAATAAAACATATCCACCCATCCATAATAAATCTATCATGGCTTGTTTTGATCACTAATTAGTACATCACAAGCCATCTTTCATCCAATCATCTGCTATCATGCTCCACCCCCTTGTTGAGCATGGGAAGCTACACCTAATTTTTTTTAAGGATTAGGTCTTGAATATACCTAATATGCAATGGGGAGACCTTCATATCTTCCTCATAACCATTCACCATTACACTTCACGTTAGAATAAAATCATTTCATTTTTTCCAACCATATTTTTATCCATAATAAACTTGAGCTTCCTAGACTTAAACACAAACAAAACTAACTAAACATGCAGACCTCACACCTTATCACTAGATCATACATGTGCCTAATTGATAAGCATTACATAGTCATTATATTCACTTTCTTACTATCCTCATCTACTCAATAATTCATTCCCACAAGGATGCATCCTTCCTATTTTTGGCATAATCTTAAAACATCACCTTTCTATACTTTTTGGGAAGAGATACAAGGTTGCATGACATGTTTTCAGAAAGTCTTTTATTTATTTATATTTTGACCCATTAGCACACCTACTTAAGGTCACCTACATCCTTCTATATCTTGGTGTGTTTTAATTGGTGTATAATAGGGCATAGTTTTTTCCTCTATATTCCATGTTTGTGGTTGTTCTTTACAAGAATCACCAAGGTTGGTTACAACCTTGTGTGTGTAGGAATGAATTTGGTATGATGGTTATTATTTGCATAGAACTACCAAGCCCATGCCAAGGACTTGTGTGCACAAGGATTTCTTCATATTCTAAAGTTCATTTCTCATATGACCCACCAAGTATAGATCATGCCTTGCATGTACTAAGAAAATATTTTGTTTGAGTTATGTCCATGCACAAGTTACTTTATCACCTTGGTTTTTAATATCTTAGTGCATAATCTCCTTGTCTATATTAAAACTTAAGATTTCTCTCCATATACTAGCATAATCTATCCCCCGTCCATTCTACCCTACCCTTTACCCATTTATATCAAATTGACGAGACAATCAACACAATTACTCTCCCATCTATGCGAAGGTCACTCCACCCCGAGGATTCAATTTATCCATTCTACCTAACATTTATCCATCCCCCTATCACCCTCTTTTCTATCTTTTTGTATCACATGAACAAACAAAAAATAAGTAATCAACACCATGCATATTCTTGACTACCTCACATACCTTACATCCACCACATTTTAGGTCACATATAATCACCATAATTGTATATCCATAACATAATAAAAAAACCTAGACATCCATAATCACAACTATAAAATATAAAACATATTGGTGTTGCCCCAAGTTTTGAATTTCACATATAATCCCCCTTAAGCCAAGGGTTCTTATTTTATTTTTGTTTGGAAGAAGTCCAAATTTTGTGTTGTCACAAAAACTAAGAGGCTTCAAAACCTTATTACCTCATAAAGAGGTTATCATAACCATTTTGGTCCCCCACAAGGTTTATCTAACCATGTCAATGTTTGACAGTACTTTCACAACCTCCTTTTTGAAGCCTTCCATAATTTTTTCCCACTTGCAAGTCTTTAGGTTTTTGTCAAAGTGTTCCTCAATGTGAGTTGATCATTGCTTTAATCCCCAATTTTCATTGCTGTTAGAATAGGTTGTCACAACATCATCAGAAGTTGACAAGGTTC
>VDFB02331476.1:0-64118 GCA_007258455.2 Sequoia sempervirens | reverse complement strand
ATCTGGTTTGATCGCATATTGTAAGCCTACTTTGCTATAGTATGCTCTCTGAAAAGTGTATTTGCTGTTATAAAATTTAGGAAGGAATTCTTGTGCCTATTTCGCTCTAATCTACTATCTCAATTCATTTCAGTACTTTGTCTTATGATTGGCTTTCGTAATCTTTATTTCGGCTTACATCTAATAATTACAACGAGTCTTCGGGTGTGTTTTGGAAGCGAGTTTATTTAAGCTTTTGTGTCAAATCAATCATTCCTTGTTTACTTCTAATTCTCAGGCTCTGAATTTACTTGAGTTATTAGAATAGGATTAGTTGTAGTTTGAAGTTACGAAACCAGAGAAAACCTCAGCTGCAACGCAAAGTGTTTTATAACCTATGCTCTCAGCTGAGAAATAAAAATATTGGCAATAGTTTAGTATTTATTTCTAAGCATAATTAGCAAAGAGGGAGCTTCCCCTCCTAATTTGAAGACAGTCTAACTGTGCATAGCTGTTCGTTCCTAATCCACATTCCATCAGTGCGAATTGAAACGCCAACATAGTAAATCACCTAATTGGGTTTGTTTATCATCTTTTATCATTGAGATTGTTTCTATGTAGTCAACCTTCAAGTCGGATGCTTTTCGATCATTTACGCTAGTTGGGTGTAGTATTGAGCTATATTTAATATTTTCACAAAGCTTGCCTTTGTAATTAAATACATTTATTGAGCACCCTAGTGTTATAGCTCATTGGAAATTTTAAATGATGGGATGCTTAAAAGTGGCTTTAAGTGCCAAAAATGTTTAAAAAGTAAATTAAAACACGTTTAGGAGTTAGAAGGCTTAATAAATTAATAAAGTGATTTAAAGTGGAGTTTTTGGAAAGTTCTCTAAAAAGCTTATAAAAAGGGGGATGGAGAGCTCATTTGGTATGTGGAGTTTATTTTTTCTGATATTTTCTTTGAGAAAACCTTGCATGGTTTTGGAGATTTGGACTAGGTCCATTTTAGCCTTTCCAAGGACGAAAAACCTCTTGAAGAAGACTAGCTACGGTAGTGAAAAATCTACTCTAGTTGGTATTTGTTGGAGATATCTTACAGGTATTTCACAATGTATTTACAGTTGGATTCAACAAATTTGTAAAAGTCTCTTTAGAGACAAACTTTTGTAGGTATTCAAGTTAGATTGCAAACTCTTGGTGTTAGACATCTTGCCTGGAGTTCTATTTGGAGTTTGCTGGTGTTTTGAAGTTCTGAATGATTTATTTATGCTGGTCGATTACGAGATCGAAGCATATATACAATTGTGGATTAATGGCATGGAATGGCATGACCATCTTGTGCTGGAGGCGTTGGGGTTTCTAACTTCAATGTTTGTAGATTTGTGCCTTGGACGTGGAGTTTTTTGTAAGTTTCGATCATGGTTTTCTTTGTCTAGTTGTTGATTTAATTCCGAGACTTGTCCTTAATCTGAGAAAATTACTATAGTGTTTGTTGGACTGCAACAAACTTAGAGTTCATTACTACTGTTCATATGCTGTTCATAAATTGGAAATTGGGTTTTCTTGTTGGGCATGGCATTCTATAGTAGAAGAATCTACTGAAGGTGCAAATTGTGTTTATTTATGAACAACACATTCTGATTTTGTAATATGTTTGTAATCTCTGAGTTCGTTAATGGCAAAATATGGTGTTCTTTGCAAATTAGATCAGGTTGTTGTATTCATGTGATTAATGAAAGAATATTTACTTTGGTAGTCCTTATTTTGAGTTGCATGTTTAATTTTGCAATTCCTTGCAAGTATGAAACAAAACATTAAAACCATCAAGCAAATTGTTTGTTGAAATGACATGGTAAAGAATGTAAATCAGTAAGGTTACCAATTGTTTTACAAAATAACCTTCATAGCTGACTGGATGAAAGAAGTGCAAAAAATTGGGTAGCAAACAAGGCAGCATACTACAGTTGTATCAGAGCATAGAGTATCTTGCCAGTTTATTGGGGATGTGAATAATGGCATCATTGAGTGAAAAAGAGTAGGGCCAAAAGCTTTTTATTGCAAGAGATAAACTTGAAAACTTATCTGAGCCAAAAGATGATCTTCTCAACACTTTGGAGGAAGTAGAAATTTTTTTATACATGGTTGATTAGTCACCATGTCAATTGTTGCAACTAGCTATGAGTCCATTGTTGCATTCTTTGGTTAAGCAAATGCTTATGAGACATCATGATAAAGATGTGAGACTTGCAGTCACCAGTTGTCTTTGTGAGATTAGAAGGATTACAATTGCTGAGGTTGCCTATGAAGATGACATAATGAGGGAGATTCTACCGTTGATTGTTGAGAGCTTTCATGGATTACCTAATGACCAAAGCCCTTGCTTTGGTAGGAGGGTTAAGATGTTAGAAGTGATGGCAAGAGCCAAATATTGTTATGCTTTGATTGATTTAGAATGTGATGATTTTATTCTTCAAATGTTTCATTATTTCATAGCATTGATCAGTAAGGATCATGGAGAAGCTGTTTTTTCTTACATGCAAACCATTATGGTCCTAATCATTGATGAAAATGCTATTATTTCCCGGCCCCTTATGTCTATGTTGTTGGCTATTTTGAGGCGAAAATAGGATGTCTCTGTAGCTGCTTATGAGTTGGTGGATAGAGTGTTCAAACAGTGTGTAGGAAAGCTGAAACCTTTCTTGGATATTGAGGAGACTGACACAACAAAAATTGTTGGAGAGATTGTTTTGGAGCATGAGGAATATGTTACAAAACTTCAATATGATTCTATGATTATGCAGGCAGGAACTAAGGATGAGGATGTGTGCAACAAAAGTGACAAAACAATAGCCTTGAATACACATTTAGAGCTAATGAAGCTAATAAAACTAGTGCAAATGTTGGGATAGCTGAGATCATTAATATACCTTCAGATGATGGGCATATTGAGAATAGATATGATGAAGCTTCCAAATCAGCTAATGATGATGATTCTACATTTAATTTGAATGATGATGATACAGGTGGTGTTTGGTTTGAACTTCAAAGCAAGCCTATGGAGAGAAATGAGCATGATGATGTTAGTACTAGGGAGTTGGAAAGTGATTTATTCACAGGGGCAACTAATCATGAAGAGTACAATGAGCATATTTTTTCTAAACCGAGCAATAGAACTTTTAGCACTTAGGATCAATGTGTGATGGCACGTAAGTATGGTGAGGATCCTGTTTGGGATGAATTTACTATTGACTATTTTGTTGTTCATATTTCATCTCCATAGTTATGCAGGACGGATGGCATTGATGGCATTGGTGGTGTTGTTCTTGATCTTGAGAAAAAATCTGATTTCAAATTGCATGTAGCTGATCTTGACTAGAGACCTAGTGACCTTGTTGATTTGGATTCACAGTTCACTTTTGAGGATGATAAGGGAGAGGCATGGGTGACTTGGTGTTGATGTGATTTTTGTGACTGCACCAATCAGCAGAACAAAGTAATCCGAAGGCTACTCCATTCTCTCTTGATCAAAGTATTCCGTGCGCTAAGACTGCAAGAGAGATCGCACATTCAACTCCAAGGTTCCGAAATGCTTTGGAATACCCTCAGTAGGTTTGTTGTGATATGCTGTTTTTACGAGGGGACTTACACATTTGTTCTTAAGGTTTGCAGTTGACAACAGGTTAATGATTTGAAAGGGATTTTATGCGAATAATTTGGCGTTGAGGTATGGATTTTTCTAAAACTAACCAGAAATGTGCGGAATGTAAATGAGTGTAGGGATTAAAGAATCTATGCTCTATCTAAAGATGGGACGTGGGATCAATTTCGGCAAGCTTCAACCAAACTCTGCTCCACCTCACGTTGGACAACTTATACAAAGTTGGTGCAGTCTTCAAGGGGATGGCAAAAAGTTTTCAAGTTATAATCCGATATCAAGATACCGCCAAGACGACGCATACCAAGATATGAAATACAATTGAAGTTAGGCTTATAAAATACTCCAGTTGACCACAGAAGGCAAACTTGTTGTCAGCAAGCTGCTAGTGATATGGACTAAAACGAAGTTGCCTCGATCAACACCACAAGTCCACTCCTAAAATCTACTTGCATGAAATGAAAATTACACTACTTTAAGCTACTTTATGCTACTTGAAGTAGAAGGGATGAAGAAACCTCGCTAGCTATCCATAACAAAGACGAATTTCACCATCAATGAAAGATCTTTTATTATGATATCTTCTCTAACCTCTAATCTCTACTGTCTAATGTAATGATGTAAAAATGAGGGGGACTCCCCCTTTTATAGATAGCCCAGTCCAATGGACGGCTCAGATTACAATCAAATGGATGGCTTAGATTAAGCCACCTCAGCCCTAACCCTAAAAACTGCCAGAATGGGGAGTGGTACAATAAATGAATCAAAGATTCCCACTCACTCCCAAAATAGTAAAGGCAATTAATGCCCACAATCAGTCTTCCAGAAGGTCATCATCCAAAAGTGCACTCGCATTCTCCTTTTCCTTGGCTGCAAAATCAATGAACCTAGCAAGCACAGCCTCGACCTCCTGAATTGAAATAGGTGGAATACAATCAAGCTGAAACTCCAACACCGTGACTGACTGTCCATGCCGTGTGCAAGATTTTCTCCAAGCAGCTAAGGCATCCTGTGTACTCTGAATCAAGCTGGAGAAAGTAGAAATGTTCTCAAAGTCATCTTGCACAAAGGTCTTCACCTCCGAAAAGAAAGGTGCCAGCCTACCCCTCAAATTATCAGTAGTCACCTCATCGGAATTCAGCCGTCTAGCAAAGATTGCCTCCAACGTATTCAGGACTCCATCAACAATATTCATCATAAGCCTTCCTGACTCTGGCTGAATCCGCCTATGCTACATCAAAGAAGCCACGTCCTGTGACTACTGAAGAATACCATCCAACAAAGTTGTACGTATCACGTTCTTGAATAACTCCTCCATCAATCAACACCTGCAAAGGTGTATGCATTAATGCCTCCAAACGCTGAATGACTTTGCTCTGATAGACAGAAGCATCACCCCAGGCTTGATCAATTGCCTCTATCCGTGCCTTAATGCTGGAAGCTTGTTGGTAAGCATGAGCAAGGTCTTCCATGAACTTCTCTGTTTCGGCATGAACTCCTGTAACCCATTTATCTGCCTCCTGTGCCATCTTCCTCAAATCTTCTAAGCCACTCATTGATGCTCTGGATAACTTGGCTGGAAGCTCTATTGCCGGAATCTCCTGCCCACAAGGACGAGACAACTGCTGCATATATCCTATCAATGTCTTATGCTCTTGCTTCAATTTCTTATACTTTGCTTCAGTCCTGAACGATCTATCCTTGAGCACCTGATAGGAGTTATCACACTCCTCAACAATTTGTGCACCTGTGGGACGTCCTAACTCCATAGTTGTGATCACATAATTCCTTGGCACTGCTTCATCCCGATCACAATCAACTTGTGGCACCGCCACATGATGGGTGCAAGAGCCATCCTCATCGGTTGAAATCTTCGAAAATTTTCGTGCTCTCTTCTTTGGTGGAGGCGCGCCGATCCTATTCAAAAACTCTTCCATCTCTACTGTCGGATCAACTTCTTCACTGGGGCTCCTTCTCATTCTATGTCTAAGCCAATCAGGTACAACTTGCTGAATGACAAATGGCTGCTCCTCTCTAGCCTCTACTTCACGGACTTGTTCAACTTCAATATGATTCTGGCAAGGCTCATTAGCCTCTAATGGCTGAGTATCTCCTGAAACTGCATCGTCCTCTAAAGCAGTCTCTAACTCACGCTGGAAGCAAGTGTTAGTAGCAGTCTCCTCATCTTCCTCCAATTGATCATCTCTAGTAGGCGCATTAACACTCTGACCAACTGACTCTCTCCGTGGTGGCTGATTTTCCTCATGTAATTCCCGTCTCTGATTCAATGAATTTCTCTGATCAGCAAAAAGCGAAACCTCTTGTATGGGTGGAGAACATATCTCCAATGGCGTGGGTGACTCTACTACAACTCTCGGAGGCTTCGGCTGAACTGGCTCCTTCCTTCGAGATTCTGGACCTCGAGTAATCTGTTTCTTCTTGCTAGTAGTGTGTGTCCTGTGATCTCCCGTCAAATTGTAGGTCAAGGAAATTGGCCTACTCTTCAATCTGTTCACATGCCTTTCAACCCATACTCTAGTGAAAGTCATGACTGTGATACAAAGCGTGTCCAAATCAGCTATCTCTGGCTCTGACCAATCTGGTGGTGGAAGTGGCGTGTCTCTCACTGCCTCATAATCCGGATGGAGAACGTTCATGTCCTCATCCACCTGGTCCGGTACTGGAATGACTTCACACTCTCTGATCATACTCAATGGCAGCCTAGAGAACAGTCTCTTTCTAACTTCAGCCTCATCTGATGCAGCAGCACAGTAATCCTCAATGTTGGCCTTATGCTTGAATTCTTCTGACAGTATCCATCTGATATTGCTATGTGGATCATAGTGCTGTCTACTGGTGTGATAGGAAAAATGAGAGAACTGAAGCTCATTTTCAGCTTCTCTAGCAGCCTGAAGTGAAGGACACACTTCGTCTGAATTACCCATGACAATCGGGAAGTCAACACCTCCCTTCTTCTTTCTCTTTTGAATCTTATCATAGGCAACAAGTTGCCTAGATATCTCTAACATTAAAATTCTGTTTGTTGGGTACTTAGGTAGTCTATATGGATATGAAGAAAAACCTTGCAGCCTGATGTAAGAAAACTTCGAAAACTGAATAAACCAGCACCCATACCTTTCTATTAACTGCTAAGCTTCCCTCGAGATCTTGTGATGAGTTTGCTCCTGAAGTAATCTCATTATGTGCATGGTGAAGGCATCATTGACACGCTTGTAATGGGTAGTGCTTGTCAGGTGCAACTGCGGACAAGCCTCATGGATTTTGAATTGATGAGAACCACAACCAACAGGCTCCTTATATGAAATCCCTCTATACTTTGTCATACGAGCCAACATGTAAATAATGTAGGAGCCCATGTAAAATGTCTTCGTCCTTCTCAGACTCAGGAGCTGCTCGTGCAAATTGTCACTAATCATCACATCCCAATTGATGTGTTCTTTTCCTTCCAGCACGAGGTTGATGTAATAAAACATCCATGGCTCAAAATGAATGCCTGAGGGAAGCCTCCAACTCTACTCAACATCATGATCAGGTCACAATACTCCTGCTTCAAATCATCCGATATAATCTGCTTCGACAACTTTGTACGAGAGGGCTTGGGCTTGTTCATCTAGCGAGTGTTGATCACCTCCGCACATCTCTCGAATGTAGAAGCGAACATTCGTTTAGCTCGCTCTCTTGTTTTGTAAATCATCCTCTCGTGCGCTGGGATTCCAAAAGCTTCGCAGATGGCTGCAGGAGTGAGGTTGGCGAATACTTGGCCATCTGGTGAGACAATTGACCTGTGATCAGCCTCATAGTAATTAGCACACTCCATCATTAGCTCAGAACACTGAATAGCTGGCGGGAAACCAACAGCTGCATACTGGCCACTTCGAACAATATTGTGCGAAGTGATTGAAGGACGGTGACTGCCAACTCCCATTATCTGATTTTTGAAAGTCTCCATGTTGAATGAGCCCAAATTGGTGTCAGCCAGCTTGCCCAACTTCGAAGTGAACTTAGACTCTGGTAGGAAAGGCTTACTCAGCTTCTTGATAATAGCCTGCCTGGATGCGCCATTGCTATCTCTGCTAGTCGCTCTTACTTCAGCCATCCTGCAAAATAATAAACAGCCATCAGCAATTAACGTAGAAAAATAATAAAATAACATGTAGAGGGTTGCGAGTCGACTTTTAAAATTTGAGAAGTTGTAACATTCTATTCATCTGCAAACCTCAACTTCTCCTTCACAATGTCGAACTTTCAATCACTTAGAAAGTTTCAGCAACTTGAACTTTTGAGAAAATTTTCTAAGTTGGCTGCAAAAACTTCACACTTGAGGAAATCGTCCAACTTCACTTCAGCAATTAGACTCTTTTAAATTCGCACTTCAACAACTTTCTTCTACTTCAAGTTGTACTTCCTCAATACTTAGCCACAAACTTAGACTTTTCAAACTTCAGCTTCAGCAATCCTCGTCAACATTCAAATCGAATTCCTCACTTGCACTGCAACGTCAATCTCAGAGCCAATTCAAATTTCTTCAGCTGGTGAAAGGAAATGAATAAACTCTCAATTCTTATAGCCAAATCGAATTCTAGAAGGAGGCCAATTTTAGCCAGTTCATTAAGTCTCCACTACTTCTCAACAGGAATTCAAATTTCCCTCCTTCGACAAATTAAACACTTGTCACCTGACGCTTGAAATCTTGACCTTCTAGAATTTTAAAGATTTATCTTGACTGGCGTACTTAGCATTTTTATTCACTTTGAAAATATTCACTTCAAATTCACTCCTTAAGAAATTTAATTCACCAGCTGAAGCTCTGTCATTAATTTTTATTCAACTCTAACTCCGGAAGATTCATCTCACGAAGAACTTGATCAAATTCATTTAGGCAATTCATTTCAATTTCATCATCTGGAACACTTTATTTTCAAAAACATATTTTATTCACTTTGCCTTAGAAAAATTTAAATTTCCCTTAGGAAAATTCCATAATTCAAGTGCCGATCAAATTCTCCATCTCGAAAGCCTTGGCGAACTGCAAAAGACACTAAAATCCATTCCTTGTCGAAGATCTTCAATACCCAGAAGAAAATTTCTTTCAAAACGCATCGAATTCATGGGTATACAACGAAGGGGTTCATTTAATTTTTGAATTTTGAACCTTAGAAAAAAATTTCCACATCAAATTTAATCCAGTTCTTCATCCCTGTGAGTATTTTCTTGCTGTGACTTGAAGATTTTGATCAACCTCGCGAAGCTGCACGTCTGACATCTCCACACAAAATTCATTCATGTCTTAACCAGTTTCATCACCCTCCATTAGACTTAGGCGTTTTTCCTAGAGGATGAAATATTGTGCCTTAGAAAATTTTAAATCACTTAGCACATTTTGAATTTTGCCTTAGAAAAATTTTCATTCACCTTCAATCATTCTCCCTGTGAAATTTTTTTTTTATCAACTTAGATAAAATTTAGTGTCTTGGGCGCATTCTACATGTCATGAAGGATATTTTTTTAATTTCAATGCCACCCATATTTTATCATCACCACCTTCACCTTACATCTTGGCGCATTTATCACATTGAGAGGGATATTCTTATTTCAACGGCATAGCAATATTCACCTTGGGCGCATTTCACTTGGTGAGGTGGACTTAGCTTCCAACGCCTTAAGCTCTTTATCACTCTTCATTCACCTTACCTTGGGCGCATTCTGCATAGGGAAGAGGATTTTACCATGCCAATGCAACTTTTTATCAACTTCACCTCCACTTTTACCTCAAACTCATTCTTTACTTGGTGCATTCAAAGGGGGTAGAGGAAAGTCAACATTTTTTGTCTTCTTCTTAGCTTGCATGGGTGCATATCACATAGGGTGGAGGATGAAACTTTCAACGCCTTGACCCTTGACTTTCTTTCTGAACTTGGCGCATTTGAGGGGGTGAGAGGGATGAAACTTTAACTTAGAATATTTTCTTCACATTCCCAAGGCAAGTTGCGCGCATATGGAGGCATGAACATGACGAACTTCAATACTTAAACATTTTCCATCACCTTGGTATGATGAGGGCGCATTTGGCATGTGGAGCAGGACGAGACTCGTGGCTTAGGATTTTCTTGACTTCCAACTGAAGATGGGCGCATTTTCAAGGTCCTGCAGGATATTCAAATACTTAGAAATTTTACAATATCTCCAACTGAAGTGGGCGCATCTGGCATAGGCAGGAGGACAAAGTTCCAGACTTAGGCGTTTTTCTTACCTTCTGCCAGCTTCTCCATACCTTACTATATATAGTAAGTCCTTCAATTTTCACACTTCTGAAGCTCAGATCAATTTGAAATTTTGAGCGTAGAATCCTTATGACCTTGTCAGCCTGTTCATACTGCCACCCTGAGTTGACCTGTTAAGAATAGCAGATTTCTGATGGTGATTTATTATTTATAGTAACTGCTCGTTTCTGAGACCTCCACAACTCCGTTTGACTTGAAATTCGAATGACGTGCTCATCGGGTGACCTACCCATTGACATTGGCGCTTGCTGCTGATTTATTATTTTTAGCCAGTTTCTGGAATGCCTTACTATAAATAGTAAGTGTTCCGATTGCCTTCAAATTTTACCGGTGGATAGCCTGAAAGGTGCTGATCGCAGTGGGATACACCGGTTTTTGAAAATTCCGACTTTTTACCCCTCTTTTTAGGTCCTGAAACTGGAAACCCTATTTTGACTTGCATGTATATCAAACGACCTGCTTTTGACCTCGTTTCAGTTGCACTTCGCCCCGTTTGTGGTTTTGATGCGCTGGGCAGCTGCCGGAACGCACCTGCTAAAAATAGTAAGTCACTGAAAACCAATCATCTTGCTTTGCATGTGACACCACTGTGAAGCTCTCGAAAAACCCACAAAGAATCATCAGACATGCAAAACCCTAAAAATAGCCGTTGAAGGCCGAACACTGAAAGTCATCATCTCATTTTGCATGTTATATCATCGCGAAGGTCTCGAAAAACTCACGAGGAATCATCAGACATGCAAAGAAAACCCTGACATGCAAACCCTAAAAATAGCCCTTGAAGGTCGGACACTGAAAGTCATCATCTCATTTTGCATGTTATATCATCGCGAAGGTCTCGAAAAAGCCACAAGGAATATGCAGACATGCATTGAAGACCTCTGCATATAAACCCTAAAATCTGCTCTGGAAGCTGAACTGCTAAAAATGGTAAGTTGTTCGTTTCAGCTCAAAATTTGTAGAGGAGTAGCTTGACATGTTCTGAATGCAGTGTGACTGTCGAAATTTCAAAAATGCTGAGAAAATACCGTGAATTGCACACTTACTAAAAATAGTAAGTTCCCAGAATTTGATGAAACTTCAGTGGAAACTTGCTGGAAGCATACTGACATCAATTTTAGTCTGTGATTTCAATTTATTCACTTCATTTGACTTTAAATTGATCATGAAAGTACAAACCCTAATTTTCAGATTTGGCCAAAATCTTACATTTAAGCTCAATGATGGGCACAACCCCGGAAGAAGACCCGGAAAAGACGAAGAAGAGAGAGAGAGAGAGAGAGAGAGAGAAAACCAAAGCCAAAAGACCAGAATGGAGGAAAATCAGTTTTTCGTGTCTACGGAAAATTAAGTGCACGCTCTATCTAGGTTGGATGACATTAGAAGCCTTGTTGAAAAGTTAGTCTTCATGACATCAAGAAACCAACATGAGGAAAATGTTCCCCTTGCCGATTTGCACATGATTAAAAGTACTATGGAGAGAATAAATCAGTTTTCTTAGACATGATGCATGATAGAGATGTTGCCTCCAAGATTGCAGATGGAACTTTGTTTATGACAAGGCAATTGAGGGGAGAGGTTAGTGAGCTCACCATTGAGCTTTATTCCATGAGGCTTGATGTGGAAAGTTTCCAACAGGCACTTCTTGAAGCAAATGAACAACTCTATGAGGCCAAACAGTTTAGAGAGCAGGAGAACAGATAAAGGGCCAAGGAGATAGAATAGGAAATAGAGGAGCTTGAGATATTACCAACAACTTTAGATAATACTAATTCCAAATCAAAATTAGGATATTGAGATATTACCAACAACTTTAGATACTCCTAGATAAGAATTAAATGAGATGGAATACTATCCTCAATCATAGTGCATTGATGAAATCTTGGTAGGGTTTTATCTCCATGATTCTTAGAATTCTCTAGACTCGTCCTTTGGATTGGATTGCTTACATTGTTGAATTTAAAGTTTAAAGAATTTGGTTGTATGTATGACAAATACTAATTGCTGATATTTCCGGATGAAATTAGTAAGCAATCTTTTAACAAATTTTAATGCAACGAAATACCACAGACTCATTTTCAAGGTTGCTAGTACCTTTTGTATTGGCTTGATCAAACCTTTGCATAAAATGTTTTTGGAGGTGTAGAAGCATATTTCAAAATGCCTAAGGTTTTGAACATTACAATGTATGGGTTTGTGATGAGCCCTGCTGGCTCACAACTCAAACCCCTACATTTTTCTTATCTTATTTGTGTTTTTTTGTTTTTTAGAGAAATTTTCTATACAAAAGAGAAGGGGCGTGTAGCATAAAATGCTTATAAAATGTAAATCTGAGCTATTTTCTACAGAATGGAAGTGCAAAAGGTATTATTTAATTGAAACAAATAGATCACAAATGATAAACGTACTCGAAAGCTTCCAGATTATTTATTTAAGAAAATAAGTCCAGTTTGCCAGCCAAGATGGTGAAAACTGACAAAATCCAGTGTAGGAAGCTACATAATGCAATGTCCAGCCTAGAAACTGAGCCAAATGGTAGATATAAGCCAGACGCTAATGAAGCTGAAAAGAAACCCTCAAATGGAAAGGCGTTTCTCCTAGAAAATCCAAACGCCCTTGCACAAAGAGCCACGCACTTCAAGCAATAAGCCAAAATCCTCAACTCAGAAGGTACGGCCATGAAGTAGAGTGTCTACCAGATGAAGGAAGGACGCCATCTCTCAAACCCTCCTGAACTGATAAGGAAACTCAACAGAAACATAGATTTAGCTCAATAGAACCTCTGAATGAAGCTCTCACAAATGCACTAATTCGATTGGTCTCTCATAGTCTCAAAAATGCTCAACACTGAAGAAGATCTCGTTCTCCAATGGAAGAAATTGCTCACACCTTGGTCACAGAGAGTAGCACAGAAGAAAATCCAATTGGCAAAGTCAAATGATCAAGAATAGAGTTTGATTTGCCAAAAATGCTTATATCCTCAAGGGGCACGCATTTCAAGAAGATGACGCCACTTTTCATCATTTAAATCTTTTATAATATATTTAAGTCACTTTCAATAGTTTGACTTAAATATTTTGGGCACCCACTTTGAAGATTAACTGATTTAATTTTAAATCACTTTTCATGAAATATTTAAGTGATGTAAAAAGTATAAAGTCAATTTGACTTTATAATAAAGTGTTAAGTTAATAATTAACTTAAATCACTCAAATAGTCATAACTCTCTCAAAACTCCATATAGTTCTGTGATGTCAGAAGCTGTCAACCCCTGAACTGCCAAGGCCTTCTCTGAGCCAATCATTGAACTTTGAACTGAGAACGACAAAACTCCTCCAGATAATGTCACTGACCCTCTAACCCAACTTGTTAGCCTACGAGAGTATGAGTAATAGGCTAACCACCATCAAACATGATCATATAGAAAAAGGGGACATTACAGGGTTGAAGCAGAATTTGGTAGAATTTGTTGTCTTGGGATTGGTGTGTCTACTCCTAACAAGTGTTTCTTGCATTATTTGATCTAATATAACCTAACTTTGATTGAAAGCTTTTTAACTCAACATCCAATGGCTTTCAGGCTGGTTGATTTTAAAGGTGTCATATTTCTTTTTATGCTTAGAAGTGGAGGCTCAATTTTTTAATTAGTTTTGAAATTTTTAGTTTCTCGGGCTAGGAACTCATGGATTATGCACAATCTTTCCGTTGTCTCTAGACTATATTTGTTGTGTAAATGGCTTCTGTATACCAGGGCTATGTTGGGCATACCATGTGAACGCTAGGTGAGAGATTTTGTTTGATAATTGAGGCATAAAGAATTCTTGAGAATGCATTAGGATCTCGTCTAATGTCAGAGATCTATCTTAGAAAACGAGTTAATTTATTAGTTGCAACATAGTTGTAAGAGTTGTTGATCGAGAAGATTCCTATCTTAGTTTTAGCCATTTTGTAAAGTATGTTATTGTAAATGAAAGATGAGTTTTGAGAAGAATGTAAACTTTTTTTATCACTACTAATGGTATGGGAGATTGCTAGTATAAAAGTAAAAATGTAGAGGAGAATGGCTTGAATGCTTGTCTGATTACATTATTTTTCGTTAGAATGATTTTACTTTTTTCTTGTTTAGATGAATTGGCAACTAGCAGGATTATTTTATCACTGACAATGATTGTTGTTGCATGAATTCTAGTGATGTTTATCAAGTCTTTTGTTTTTCAAAATCTAGAATAATTTTTGGTGAAATATCAATAGTTGTAATCTTTTGTAGGTGAAAATCTAGAATCATTTTTTATGAGATAACAATAGTTGTAATGGATTATTTTTTAAAATAATGCAGAGGATAATGGCTTGAGTGTTTGTTTACTTAGAAATGAATTTTGTTTGCTTCTTGTCTAGATTAATAGGCAACTAGCAGGATTATTTAATCACTGACAATGATTATTGGTAGATCAATTGTAGTTATGTTTATCAAGTCGTTTCTTTGGAAAAATCTAGAACCATTTTTGATGAGATAGCAATATTTGCAACCAATTATCTTTAAAATTTCAATTCATATTTTGTTTCTTTTTACAATTGCTTTTGTAAAAATTTAAGTATAGTCTATCAAAAGGGTGTTTTAACTTGGTGTGTGTCATTGAAGGCTTTTTCTATATTTATGTTAATAACCCATATGAAGAGTGCCCTTTTGATTATGTATGAAAGTCAAAACAAATTTTTCCTATTTTAATTGATGCAAAACTTGTTTACATTATCATTACCTGACTTGTTTTTCTTTTATTTAAGTGATCATGGGCAGGTATCTGGTAAGGTATTGGTGTATAGGAATCCTGGTTTACATTTTGGGGACATACATCTGCTTAAGGCTGTATATGTTGAGGATATTGAGAAAATTGTTGGAGATTCAAAGTATGGGATTTTTTTCTCAACACAAGGACCACGTTCAGTTGCAGACGAAATAGCAAATAGTGACTTTGATGGTGACCTTTATTGGGTATCAATGAATGCAACGGTTAGTTTGTTTTAAAATTGAATGCAAAAATGATTTTGTCTGGTTAATACAAAAAATACTATATTCTATTTATATCTAGTATGCTAATTATTCTTTCATTGTTATTTGTTTTATTGTTGATTTGTAAATCTGTAAAAATGCTAAAACTATCCTACTTAATGGTTTTGCTAGTGCAATTTATAACTAAGTCACATTTTTGGTTTGTGTTTTGGATACCTTAATAAATGTGTTGTACCCAAACCAAATTTTTTACTTCATCAAGGCATTTTGCTTAAAATAGTCTAAACCTTGCTAAACTGATGTCAAATACAGTTTTTGGGCAATATCAAGCATGGAGTTTGGTTAGTGTTTTGTCAATCAAAGGCAGTATCCATTGATCAGAACCTGAATCAGAGACTCAGAATGAGGCATTACATGATAATGGAGCATTTGACGACGATTATACCTTTTTATGGTCATTTTATTGGCCAAGACGAGGATTTTCAGTGGATAATTTTATGAAGATTTCTTAACAAAAAGCAAAATTGCGCCCTTGTAGCCCATGGGCGCCCTTCTTTTTGAAGGCCTAGATTTTGTGGTAAGTGCTCATGAATATAGTCAATCTCTTCCAAATTACTCCAGTTATCCGATGAGCTATCCTGCGAGGCTATCCGAGACTCGTGACTCCGGTAATTGGCATCAGAAGTTGAAGATTCTAGAAGTTGCAGTTTGCAGAAGCTTGCCCCTTTTTAGCTTTTGCGCCCCTGTAGCTCAAGGATGCACCTCTTAAAGGGGGGTTAGATCTTTGTATTTCTGATGGTTGATGAATTCGATCTCTTCACGACTAGTCTACCTATCCGACGATCTATCGAATGCGGTCATCCAAGTCCCAGAGATCTGGCAGTTGGCGTCAGAAGATGAGATTATGAGGAGAGTTCATATCACAGAGCTTCCTCAAATGGTGAAATTGTGCCCCTGTAGCTCAGGGGCGCCCTTCAAAATGACCCTTGAGATGGTAGAGTTTGCAGACGAGGTCTTCCTAACATCTGTGCTACTCTAGTCCGGCTTCGCAATGCACCAACTTGCCTGTTAATCCGATATTCTAAAAGATCGTGGCAGAGGTTCTTCCAGGCACGTAATTTAGCGGGCGAAGAAAAATGTAAATTTCATTGTACTTTTGTAGGCCAGGGGCGCCTAGCCTTTAGGCCTGTTAGATGAGGTTATTGACGTTCGAAGTCTTCACGAGACTTGTGCGTAATTACTCCAGCTATCCAACGAGCCCAGCCGTCAGCCTTCGGGATTTGGAAAAACTCTCGTACGTGCGAGGTCTTTGCAAAATATTGTAAAACGAAGACAGCTTAGAAAATGGCCAAGTCTGGTCGTCTATTCCATCTTGGGAAAGGCGCCTTTCTTTTTGAGGTCTTAGAAGTAGTTTTCTTGCTTCATCGCCTCTAGAGACGTCTCTCGTCGATCCTTTTGGCTACGCGTCAAGACAGGTGGTGCTCAAATCAGGCCTTCCCAGCTCCAGATATCAGAGGTGAAATTAGGGCATCTGTTTGAGAGTTGCACTTTCGTCAAAATGGTGTTTGTGCCTTTTCAAGCCAGGGCGCCCTTTCTTTTGGGGTCCTTAATACAACTTTTAGATGCCTTGCATATATTCGTTGGATGCAGAATATTCCTAGTCATGCAGTGAGCCTGTTATTCAGTCAGCAGGGTTCACCGTTCGTTGTCAGCAGCCGTTTGAAGTGTCAGATGGCAGTATGGAGAAATGGTTAAGTCTGGTACCTGAAAATCAATTTAATCAAGGTCGCCTAATTCTTTGAGGTGTTAAATGATGGATTTTGCAGTGATTACTCCCAACAGATATTTCTTCCTTGCTTTGCTGGCTTCGTAATGAATACACCTGTTCAGTCTCAGCATCATTTGGTCACCCAGGAATCAGTGTCGAAGATGGTCAGTTGTAACTTTCTAGTCAGCTACAAAGTAGGAAGTTAATAAAAAACGTGATATCCTGAGCAAATGGATGCCTATGAGGACAAATGAAGACTTTTTGAAATTAGTAAAGTTCGCCCGACAAGTTCAAATGCTTTACGTGGTTTGTCAACTAAATAAAATAATATTAAAATTTCAAATTGCGTGCCAGCATGAAAGGTTGCAATTTTGTCAAATAAACTATTTTTGGCACCCCTTTGTGTTGTAAGATGAAATTCGCATGTGGTTGGCAACTAAATATTATTTTATTATTTTTATTTCGAACCTCGACTCAGTGTCAGTGTAACTGGAGAGGGTCCAATCAGAATCATTCTATTTTAGTTGAGGTTTTAAATCTTACAGTCAACAATATGGTGCGAATTCTCTTTATTTAAATATGGCGCCATCATTAAACATTCATTCAGCTTAAGAAATTCGTATTTCTTCAGAGCAGAGGCGAGTTTTCACAGGTTGGGCGAATTTATCATTAGTTTCTAGTGGCGATTTCATCAAACAATTCTTTTTGCATGTTCAAGTTTGCAATTATCAGCAAGTTTGAAGAATAAGGGGTGATTTTCACAGAAAAAGAACATAGAAAAAACGTCTTTTGCCTCTTTCATTCTCAAATTTCTCTCAAAATTCAATTCGCATGTTCCTGAAGTTGGCAAATTTTGGCGAGTCTAAACATCTGGAAGCACAGACCAGCTGCCAATATTCCTTTTCAGTTTGGAATATATTGGTGCAAGACATCAGTTGATGCCAAAGTTGCAGGACAGGAGCTCGAGAGATATCATCTCAAGTATCTTGTTGAGGTACGTGCCTATGATCTTTGGGGTCATCACACAACTCGCCTTGCTGGACGCGCATATCATAAGCCTTCTATGGAGGATTATTGGGAAAATTGCGTGGATGACTTCGAGGTTTGCAGATGTAGCTACGACCGCTTCTCTCTCTCACAGATTTCTGTTTTCTTATCAGAAGATGTGGGAGGTTAATTAGGTGATGAGGGAGAAGTTCTTCCTCATTTTTTTAGAGAGCAGGTCGATACACAGCCACTGCCAGTAGTTGATTGGTACGCTAAGGAGTACGCAACAGTAAAGGAGAGGTGAAGTAGAGTTATTCAAAACAGTATACTTTACCTCGACAACAAGAAGACCAGGAGGGTGAGTGTGCCTAGAGTAGAGCCGCCAGTGGTGGAGCCTTGGCTACCTTCCTCATCAAAACCTAAACAGAAGAAGAGGAGTAACCCTCCTAAGAAAGGTCAAGCGCCAAACAATTCAAAAAGAAAAGCGCTTGCCACTGATACACACACGGAGCTTGACAGACAGCCTATCACAGAGCTAGTTCGGCGGGGATTACGCCCAGTGCACGAGGGGGACCGGCCTACAGGGACCTGCCACGATTTGGGGCGGTCACCACTCCCAATTCACATTGAATTGGTTAAGGCTCCCTCTTGCATAGTAGTTTTTCTACATATTCACTCGTCTAGCGTCTTTGTTGCTAGATGCTGGATCCTTCCAGGTAACATTAGCGAGAGATTAGTCTTGAGTTGAAAATCAACTAGGAAGGAAGGAAGAGAATTTGCTCATCCTATGTCCTTAATCATTCGAGATTTTTTGTCGAGTTTACCCGGGGATGTGCCAGACAAGAGGATCAAGAACATGGTCCACGCGGAGAGGAATACCGATATGGAGATCGTTGTCGAGACTGCTATACCTCCATAGGGGAAGAGCTTGGATGAGTTGGAATCTTAGGATTTTGAGGTTATCATAGTTAACCTTGGTCGTAGCACACGTCAGACTTAGGTTGATCTCCTACAGGTTGCTACAGACAGTGCCAGGGATAGAATACTGAAGGACGAAGAAGACAGGGCAGCCCTCAAGGCTGAAATCAGACAGCTTCGTCAGTACATTTCTAGCCTTGTACACCGGTCAGATGTCACCGCCACACTCCTGCCAATGGTTGAGCGTCCAACAGAACAGGGTCAACTTAATCATTTAGTTGCATATGGCAAGCGTTTGGATGAATGGGAGGAGGAGTTCGTTGCTAGAGGCCGTTCTATGCTTACAGAGTTATATCAGTTGCGTTACAATGCACGAGAGCTTCGTTTACGTCTCCAGGATGAGGAACGAAACATGGCGATTAATAGTCCCCCAGACGAGATTATGATTGCTCACCTGAGTATGGCATATGAATCAGTCACAGATGCAGAAGATAAAGAAGCTATGTACTGTTGGTAAACACAGTTAGTTTTCAAGGCAAAGATAGAGGAGACTATGGCGTTAGAATTGGCTGAGAGTAGAGAGCACATTACTAGTGCACTCCGGTCTGTGAGAACCTTAGTATCTCGCTTACTGTGTCGGTATCAGGTTGAGGGTGGTGCGTATGTTGAGCTTATTGATGTTTAGTCAGAGCTCCAAGCACTCATTCATACTATTTTCATTGGGGAGACCGTTGGTTGTAAGATTAATCAGCCTACAGTCATGTCAACGTTGTTTGATGAAGCAACAAGGAGCAGAGGTGAACTTCAGTCCCAAATCATAGCTAGTGAGGACATGTTGCACATGCATAGCATTCTTCGACAAAGTATCAGAGCTCCAGATGGTGATGCAGTTAACAATCTGATTGAGGGATTGGTTGCTCGAGATCACGATCAGTAGATTTCAGTTCCCACCTCTCAGAATAGACATTACACATAGGAGTTAAACTTGGCGTTACCTTCTCAAGTTAACTCGCTGTCTCATCTCATGCATATCTATTCTGAGATCAGCTTTATTCACTTGGAGTTTTATTTAGGGTTTACGTTAACTGACGGTAGTGTTCCAGTTAACATGCTTTCAATAAGGACGTGCATGCTTGCACAATTGTCCATTTTTAGATTAGATGTTTCGGTTAACTGACGGTAGCTTTCCAGTTAACTGTATGGTTTCTGTTATTAGGGTATAGCAATAAAACTTGCATGCATTGCGAGACTGTAGTTGACTCAAGGTGATTTTAGGGTTCCCTACACCTTTCGATGTCTATAAATAAGAACTTTTGCTCATTTGTACATAACTTTTGCACGAGACAGAAATATATGCTGTTCCTACCTTGCCTTCAATATTGCTCGTTCTGTATCTGTTCATGCGTTTTTGCTATTATGATGAATTGTTATGCCACTTGGGTTTCGTGCAATTATAATGGTGAATTCTTTCCTTAGTTAGATCGACTCTATTTTGTGTTCAATAAACTTTTTCAGATTGAGCTGATAGATGTGCCACCTTGCCTTCAAGTTGAGAATTTGTACTTGGTTATCGTGTGATATGTGTGAATAATAAACTTATTCAGATTGAGCCGAGAAGTTGTGCCACCTTGCCTTCAAGTTGAGAATCAGACTTAGCTTTATCGATATTGTTGTCGGGCCAGTTTCCGTCTCGCATTGCTGCATAGCCACCGTCATGTTGTGAGTCCCGTACCCATGACACGATAATCATTCTCACTAAGCTTCCTCATGCTCAATTTTGAGGGATTGATAGTTGCTGCTTTGGGTTTTGTGAGTTGTAGGTGTTTAAACTAAAATACTTAGTCAACGCATAGAGTTTTCGGAAGCCTGTACTTGTACAACTAAGACAAAAGACAGGATATAGTTTAGTTTACTTTCCCTTTCAAAGCACTTTGTCAAGCACAACGAGGGAGCTTCCCTCCTCTAATTTGAAGAGCACTCATTATGAGTGTGTATATCGTCCGCACTAACTTGGTAATCTGCAGGTGTTAGTTGTTACATGTTGTGACCTTTCACACATCACTCCATTCAAGATGGGGACCCCTAATTTTTGCTCCATTCCGGCCTTTGGCTTGGCTTTTCTCTCCGCCTCTCTTTCCTCGATGTCCGCTTCTTTCTGGTTATACCACAATGAGCTAAACACGAACCACCGAATCAGTAAATTAGGGTTTCCACCTTTCCCCGGTCATTCCGAGGTCTAATGAAGTAAGTAAATTGAAAATTGAGCTTAACACTGATGTCAGTATGCTCCCAGCAGGCTCTCAACAAATTTTCATCAGATTCTGAGGTACTTACTATTTTAGTAAGTGTGCAATTACAGGTAATCTATCAGCATTTTTGAGATTCCAACAGTCACACAACATTCAGAGCACATCAGGCTACTCGCATGCAAAATTTGAACGAAAACAAACAACTTTCTATTTTTAGCAGTCCACCGTGATCTATTTTCGTGGCCTCGATGCGCAGTTTTTCGTGATGTTGGCATATTCCTTTCCGGTTTTTCGAGACCTTCGCGATGATATAACATGCAAAACGACAACTTTCGTAATTCAGCCTTCCGAGGCTATTTTAGGTTTGCATGTCGCTTTGCATGCCTGATGATTCCCTCGATGGCTTTTCGAGAGCTTCGGCGATGGTGACATGCAAACAGATAATCACCAAGAAGGAACTTAATATTTTTGTGGTGTATGTCCCCGATACCCCGCCAGCTCAATCACGAGTCATCGCGAAGCAGTTAACAAAAACGAAGAGAAACAGAGACCATTTGATATGCATGCAGAGCGGCAAATTAGGTTTCTAGCTTCTCGAGCCCAAAAAAGAGGCGAAAAGGCGTAATTTTTCAAAATCAACTGACCACGACTAACAATGACACGACGAACGATAAAATAGTAAATCAATCGCATGCTGATGTCGACAAATTGTGCCACGGGTGAGGAGCCTCATCCAAATTTCTGGGTTAATCAGAAAGCAATGGAGCTATCGTAAAACAAGAGGTTACTATTTGAGGTAAAACCACCTTCTCGTAATCGGGCTAAAATAGCGTGTCGGCCTAAAGTGGCAAAGTAATGACAGACAACGAGGCCATGAGGATGCTATGTTTAAAATTTCAAGTCATTCCAGATCCGTGAGATGCAACTGTGAGGACTTACTATAAGTAGCAGGGCGTGAAATACTGGCAAAAACGATGAAAAAGTTCTAAGTCTGGAACTTCATCCAGTAGACATGGCAAAATGCGCCCAGGTGAATAAGGAGGCATGGAAAAATTTTGAGAATGAAGTTCATCCTTCACACAGGCCAAAATGCGCCCAAGGAGAAGAAAGTCAAAGAAAAGTCAATGAATTTTATCCTGTAGACATAGGGAAATGCGCCCAGTTTGAAGAAAGAAGGTTAAAAAAATTTCTAAGTGTGGATATCCGCCACCACCTTCAAAATGCGCCCAAATTGCAAGTTCATCCTTCTCAGGGGGTAAAATGCGCCCAAGTTGTGAGTGGTCAAAGCAAAGTCAACGATTTTCATCCTCTTCCCTAGGCAAAATGCGCCCAAATACATGCATGTCAAGACAAAAACGGGAGGTGAAGGGTCACTCGAAGGGCGTTGTATAAGTTTCATCCACTAGACATGTCAAAATGCGCCCAAAAGGCAAAGAGGTCAAACAAGTCAACTATCTTTATCCTCCACCTACATAAAAATGCGCTCAAGTTGGAAGCAAGTCAACAAGTCAAAGGAAACTCGTCCTCCTCACCCCCCTAAATGCGCCCAAACAAGCTCAAGTGAGGACAAAGAAATGGAAGTTGAAAGGTCATCCTCTTGCCAAGCTCAAATGTGCCCAAGTTTAGGTAGTAAAAGGTAAGTAAATGGAGTGAAAGGTGGTAAATAAGGTGAAAGATGCTTCAAAGCGTGGTAAACACAAGGTAAATGCTAGGCGTTATCCTCCATCAAGTGCAAAATGCGCCCAAGGTGGTAAGTCTTAGAGGATTTTTCCAAGGCGTGGTGAAAGGTGCTGAATATTGGGCGTTATTTTTTTTGAGTTTCCTCCTCAAGTGTGCTAGGCGCCAAAGGTGATGGGAGTTATAAGGTGTTAGAAAAAGTTCCAAGACGTGTGAAGTATGAAATGAAGACCTCTAAGCAAGGATGAATATCCTCCTCCAGATGCAATATGCGCCTAAAGTTCTAAAGTAAAAAAATAAAAAAACATTGCCTAGGCGTTAGAATTTTAAATAAAATTGCCTTGCAAGTGTGGAGTTAAATGCAAACGGTGAGTGAAAAATAAAAGTGTGCTAGGCATGAATAAAATTTTTCTAAGTGAAGTTGATATTTTTCTCACTGGCAAACAAGCAAAATTTTCTAAGACGAATCCTCAGAGTGTAAGATGATTTAAAATATTTTCTAAGGAAAATATTTTCTCCTTAGAAAATACGCCTAGAGCTCAAGGTGGTAAAATTTCTCAGAACACCGGCAAATTTTCTCAGTAATAAAGCCGTTGGATGAATGATAATGCAAGATGATTTAAATTTCTCGAGCTGGAGCAACACAGGATGATCGCAGGCGAAGAATGGATTTTATTTGACAGAATAATATTTTTCTAAGGTTCAAAATTTAAAAATTAAATGAACCCGTTCGTTGGGTACCCATGGATTCGAAGCATTCTGGAGAAAATTTTCTTCTGGGTACTGAACATTCGCGATGATAGATGGATTTCCAAGTCTTTTGCACTTTGCCAACACTTTTTCAGTGAAGAATTTAATCAGTGCTCAAATTGTGAATTTTCCTAAGGGAGAATTTAAAATTTTCTAAGGCAAAGATGAATAAAATGTGTTTTCAAAATGAATTTCTCCGAATGATGAATTCAAGATGAGTTGCCTAAATAATTTTGATTGAATTTTTCAGTGATGAATTCTCCAGAGATGATGAAGAGTTAAATTCGAATTTCAAGTGACAGAGTTCCGGCTGGTGGATTAAAAGGGTGGATTTAAATTAAATTTTTTAAAAATAAATTCAAAGATGCCAGTCAAAGTCAAGTTTCTAGAAGAATAAGATTCCTGACGTCGAGAGACAAGTGTCAGAAATACCAGAGAGGGAGAATTCGAATTCTTGAAGGGGAGTAGTGGAAGTTAAATGCACTGGCTAAAATTGGCTCCTTCTAGAATTCGATTTTGAGCTATAAAATGAAGAAGTTTCTCACTTATTTTTTCACAGCTGGAGAAGTCGACTTGCTCTGAGTAAGCTGCTAAAGATTGAGTATTTGCTGAAGCTTGAAGGAATTCAAATTTTTTTTCTGAGGAGTAGAGTTTGCTGAAGGTTGCTGAGGATTGAAGAGGCGCACTTAGAAGTTGCTGAATGTATTCAAATCTGCAGTTGAAGAAGGACACCTTGAAAATCTGAAGTCAAAAGGTGCGCACTTGCTGGTTGGGAAAGGTACGACTTTGCTAGTGTAATGGTTGAGGCTTGATTCCTTGCTAAAGTTGAAGTTGCCAGTTGGAGGGGACGCCTTGAAGTGAAGTGAATTGCTGAGAGTTTTCAAAGTGTGAACTTGCTGATTGCTGATTGCTGATACGAAGTCATAAAAGTTCAAATTGCTGATTAAGAAGTGAAGTGAAGTCACTAAAGTCCACTTAGAAATCTGTTCTGAGTGTTGAAGTTCGAATTTATTGAAGAAGAGGAAGCTGAGGTTTGCAAATAAGAAAGTTATTGCAGCTTCTAGAAGTCGACTGCAGCCCCTATGCAATGTCTTATTTTATTTTATAAATTGCTGACGAATGTTTACTGTCTACAGATGGCTGAGGCAAGGACGACTGGCAAGGACAATGGTGCGTCTAGACAAGCTGTGATCAAGAAGCTGAGTAAGACGTTCATGCCGGAATCAAAGTTCATTTCAAAGTTGGGCAAGTTGACAGACACCAACCTGGGCTCCGTCAACCTGGAGGCCTTCAAAAGCAGAATGTTGGGGATTGGAAATCATCGGCCTTCGACCACTTCACATAATATTGTTCGAAGTGGGTTATATGCAGCTGCTGGTTTTCCACCAGCCATTCAGTGCTCGGAGCTGATGATGGAGTGTGCCAATTGTTACGACAAGGATCATCGATCGATCATGTCACCTGATGGCCAAGTACTAACAAATCTTGCTCCTGCTGCCATTGGTGAGGCTTTCGGGATCCCGGTGCACAGGAACATGATTTACAAATCCAGAGAACGGGCTGAACGGATGTATGCTTCTGCATTCGAGAGATGCACGGAGACAATTAACACTCACTGGATCAGCACTCCCAAGCCTTCTCGTACAAAGTTGCCAAAGCAGATCATAGCGGAGGACTTGAAGCAAGAATACTGTGATCTCATCATGATGCTGAGCAGGGTTGGAGGTTGTGCACAATCATTCATTTTTGAGCCTTGGATGTTTTACTATATCAATCTCGTGCTAGAAGGGAAAGATTATGTCAATTGGGCCGAGATGATAAGTGATAATTTACATGAGCAGCTCCTGAGCTTGAGGAGAATGAAGACATTTTACATGAGCTCTTACATCAGCTATATGTTGGCACGGATGACGAAGTACAGGGGGATCTCTTACAAAGAACCTGTCGGTTGTGGCTCCCACTAGTTTAAGATATATGATGCTTGTCCGCAGTTGCATTTGGCGAGCACAACTCACTACAAGCGTGTCAATGATTCCTTCACCATGTACATCACGAGGTTGCTTCAGGAGCGGTTACATCACAGAATCTCGAGGGAAGCCCAGGAGTTGATTGAAAGGTATGGGTGCTGGTTTATACAGTTTCCGAAATTTTCTTATATTAGGCTGCAAGGTTTCTCATCATATCCATATAGGCTGCCTAAGTACCCAACAGATAGAGTTTTAATGCTAGAAATATCTAGGCAATTGCTTGCCTATGATAAGATTCAGAAGAAATTTAAAAGGGAGGAGTAGAATTTCCAATTGTCATGGGCAATTCAGATGAGGTGTGTCCTTCAATACAGGCAGCTAGAGAGGCTGAAAGTGAACTTCAATTTTATCATTTCTCATATCACACCAGCCGACAGCACTACGATCGACATCATAACATCAATTGGGTACTGTCAGAGGAGTTTAAACATAAGGCCACCATTGAGGATTATTGGGCTGACGCAGCTGATGAGATTGAAGTAAGGAAAAGGATGTTTTCTCGGTTGCCTATTACTTTGATCAGGGAGTGTGAAGTTGTGCCGGTTCCAGACCAGGTAAATGAGGATATGGATGTTGTTCATCCGGATTATGCAGCTGTTAGAGATACTCCACTTCCACCTCCAGATTGGTCAGAGCCTGAGATTGCTGATTTGGACACACTTTCTATCCCGGTCCTGACATTCACTAGAGCATGGGTTGATAGATGTGTGAGCAGATTAAAAAGTAGGTCAATTTCTTTGAATTACAATTTGATGGGAGATCACAGGACACCCGCCACAGGCAGAAAGAAATAGATTACACGAGGTCCAGAGCCCAGAAAGAAGGAGATAGTTCGACAGGAGCCTACTCAGCCAGAGCCTCCACGAGTTACAGTTGCATCACCATTGGAGACACGTTCTCCAAGTATATAGGAGGTTTCTTTGTTTGCTGATCAGAGAAATGCATTGAATCAGGTGCAAGTGGTACAAGATAATATTCAGCCTCCACGGAGAGAGTCGGTTGGCCAGAGCGTCAACGCACCTGTTAGGGTTGATCAGCAGGATGATGAGGGGACCATTACTGACCCCCAGTTTCAGCAGGAGTTAGAGGCGGCCATGAATGATGATGATGATATAGTTTCAGGTGACACTCAGCCACTTGAGGATGATGAGCCTCGCCAGAATGATGAAGAGGTTGAGCAAGTGAGAGAGGTAGAAGCACAGGAACAGCAGCCTTTCGATATATAGTATGATGTGCCTGATTGGCTTAAGGACAGAATGAGAAGAAGCCCCAGTGAGGAGATTGATCCAGCAGTTGAGATGGAAGAGTTTTTGAACAGGATCAGTGCACCTCCACAGAAGAAGACAGCAAGAAAGTTCTCGAAGATATCCATTGAAGAGGATGGCTCTCGCACCCTTCATGTAGCTGTGCCACGAGTTGAGTGTGACCGAAATGAAGCAGTGCCTGAGAATTATGTGGTCACGACTCTAGATTTGGGACGCCCTACAGGTGCGCAGATTGTAGAGGAGTGTGATAACTCCTTCCTTGCCCTCAAAGATAGATTATTCAAGAAAGAAGGGAAGTATAAGAAGTTGAAAAGAGAACACAAGGCCTTGATTGGATATATACAGCAGTTATCTCGTTCTCGAGGGCAGGATATTCCAGTGATAGAGCCTCCAGCAGAGATACCTAGAGAGTCGATCAGCGGCTTGATGGAGTTGGGAAAGATGGCACAGGAAGCAGATGAGTGGGTCACAGGGGTTCGTGCTGAGACAAAGAAGTTTATGGAGGACCTTGCTTCTGCTTTTCAGCAGGCCTCTAGTATTTTGACACGGATGGATGCAGTGGATCATGCTTGGGGCGATGCTTCTATCTATCAGAGTAAAGTAATTCAGCGTCTTGAGGCATTGAGGCATGTTCCGTTGCGATTGCTGATTGATGGAGGTGTCATTCAGGAGAATGAGAGGTATGATTTCTCGAGATGGTATTCTTCAGCAATCACGGGACGTGGCTTCTTCGACGCAGCACAGGCGGATTCATCCAGGATACATAAGGCTATGGCTAATATCATTGATGCAGTTCAGAACACTTTTGAGGCCATATTTGCTAGTCGGCTGAATCCAGATGAGATAAATGTTGATAATTTGAGGGGTAGGTTGGTACCTTTCTTTTCAGATGTGAAGACCTTCACACAGGATGACTTTGAGAATACCTCCACTTTCTCCACCTTGATCCAGAACACGCAGGATTCCTTAGCTGCTTGGAGAAAGTCTTGTGCAAGGCATGAACATTCAGTCACAGTGTTAGAGTTTCAGTTAGATTGCATTCCACCCATTTCAGTTCAGGAGGTTGAGGCTGTACTTGGCAGATTTGTTGAGCTTGCAGCTAGGGAGAAGGCAAATGGGAATGCACTACTGGACGAGGATCTTCTAGAAGACTGATAATGGACATTTATTGCCTTTACTATTTTTGGGAGTGAGTGGGAATCTTTGATTCATTTAATGTGCCACTCCCTATTTTGGCAGTTTTTAGGGTTAGGGCTGAGGTGGCACGATTCTGGCCACTCTATTAATTGTAACCCTAGCCGTCTTTTGGACTGGGCTAGCTATATAAAGGGGGAGTCCCCCTCATTTGTAAGGCATTAGACATTAGAACAGGAGATTAGAATCAGAATTGAGTTAGAGCTAGAGACTAGAGAGTAGAAGATTGTAGACATTTTGCATATTGGAGAAGAAAGAAGGTTTTCCCTTTGAAAACTTTTGTGGAGATTGTTGTGTAATACTTTTCATGATAATAGATCTTTTCATTGATGGTGAAATTCGTCTTGTCATGAATAGCTAGCAAGGTCTCTTCTTCCTTTCGTATCCAAGTAGCGTAATTTTCATGCAATTAGTTTACTTTGATGTGTGGTATTTTTGTTGAGGTAGCTTCTTTCATTCCATACCACTAGCGGCTTGTTGATGATAAGTTCGCCTTGCGTGGTCAACTGGACATTATCTTGAGTTTAACTTCGGTTGTGATTTGTATACTTATATGCGTCGTTCTGATGGTGTATGTATGTCAAATTATGATTTGAACATCTTTTGCTACCCCTTTGAAGATTGCACTGATTTCGCTGAAGCTGTCCGATGTGAGGCTAGGTGAAATTTGGTTGAAGTCTACTAAAACGAAGCTCCACATATCCTGCATTTAGAATAGAATACAAGTTTCTTAGGCCTTACACTCTTTTTACTTTCCGCATATTTCCGATTAGTTTTAGGAAAATGTACTACATTGCCAAATCATACACGCAAGAATCCCCTTCAAATCATATACCAGCTGCTAATTGCAAGAACTCTGAACAATTATGTAAGTCCCCTCGTAAGAACACAGCCATACACATCAACCAACTGAGGGTATTCTGAGTATTCGGAACCTTGGAGTTGAACGTGTGATCTATCTCGCAATCTTAGCACACGGAATACTTTGATCAAGAGAGAACGGAGTAGCCTTCGGACTATTTTTGTTCTGCTGTTTGGTGCGGTCACAAAAACCACGTCAACATTACGCCAACAAAATGAAACACAAACACAAAAAATCAAAATTGCAATGCTTCAATATGTTAATACATTGTGTTTCTTTGAATATGAAAACAGCATGATATAATGCATTCATATAAATTATATTATCAAAGGTTTTTGCAGCATACTAATTGATATCACTTAACAACGTATACATACCAAAGTTCTTATAGAATGACCAAGGTAATAAAGACTTTGTTGTCATTAATTTAGGGGTTTTTGTTGTTCCAATGACTTTATGAATTTTTTGTTGTCTGGTGATCCAACAATTGGTTGATGATACAAAATACATCAATGAGTAATGGAGATCTATCATGAATGTTTTGAGCATAGGCTTCATCTGAATATTCTACCAACTGAATTGATCCGTTACACAATGCTCAAAAAATATAATTATATCACTTATTAATATTATATATTATAGTTTTTAACAAATCTATTAAATACAGATATAAAATTATTTAGCTAATAGTTAATATTTATTATATTTTTAATATAATACAAATGAGCACATTTAGGCTTTAAAATTACAACATCATAGTTAAGTATATATTAGCATAATTAATATATAATATATATTTTAAATTTTTATATAATAAAAAATAAATTATGAATAAAATAATTATACTACTTATTATTATTATATTTTATATTCTTGAACAAAACTATTAAATACATGTATAAAATTATTATAATTAATAGTTAATAATTATTATATTTTTTTTATAAGAAATTTTGCTACTTTTTAAATTGCCGAGTATTTTCCGAGTCATTGCCGAGTATTTTCCGAGTCAAAAATTTTGGGCTTGCCGAGTACTTTCCGATTCCGAGTATGTAAACTATGCCTGAAAGGACCATAGTACCGTGGCTTGAGCTTCTCAGATCCACTCTTCCTAAGAGTAGACTGTTGGTAGGGCTGCAGGATGAGATATACCCTGTCTCCCACCTCAAAAGATATCTTGGTCCTCTTCTGATCTGCATACTGCTTTTGCTGATTTATTGCCTTAGCAATATTCTCCTTAAGAGCCCTCATAATGTCCTGGCTCTCCTGCAATAAATCTCCCGCACTAGGCACTCTACTGTCACTCAAGAGCAAATCAAGAAAACTAGGCGCCTCATACCCAAACAACGCCATGAATGGGGACATCTGAATTGTCATGTGGTAAGTGGTATTGTAACAATACTCACATAAGTATATCGGATATCCACTTAACCCACGCCTTTTGCTACCTTGCAATGTAATTCTTGAGGTAGCCTTCCACCCATTTGTTCACTATCTCCGTCTGACCATCGGTCTGCGGGTGGTAACTGGTGCTCGATGTAAGCTCAGTCCCACAAAGTCTGAACACCTCCTGCCAGAAATGACTCAGGAACCGACTATCCTTGTCGCTGACTATACTCCGAGGCAACCCATGTAATCTGAAAACCTCATGGAAAAATACCTTTGCTACCTGTGTAGCTGTGTAAGTAGTGGTGATTGGAAAAAAGTGGGCATACTTCGTCATCCGATCCACAACTACATATATGCAATCCCGTCCTTGGGCTTTAGGCAAGCCTGTAATAAAATGCATCGATAGGCATTCCCACTTCCTATCAGGAATCGGAAGTGGCTGCAACAATCCTGCCGGATATGTGTTCTCCTGCTTGTTTTGCTGACAAACAGGGCACTCACGCACATATTGAAGAACATTTGCCTTAAGACCCTTCCATGTAAATCTCTCCCGAACCTGTCTGTAAGTCTTAAAGTACCCGGGATGCCTTGCTGTAGGTACATCATGGAAAGCTCGCAGAATGGTATTCTTCATCTCTGACCCTAGGATCAATAAAATCCTGTTCTTGTAAATGATCAAGTCATTTACAAGTGTGTACTTGGTGTCCACAATAGATCCCTCAATAATATTAGATGCCCATGTATCCTAGCCATACTCTGCCACAATCAAGTGCCTCCAGTCCTCTGCAATTTGTACCATAGAACTCAGATGTGGTTGTTGTGCAAGAGCGTCAAAAACAACATTCTGTGTACCTTTGATATAGGTGATGTCAAAGTCATATGCCTGTAACTTACTCACCCATTTTGCTGACGGTCATTCAGATCCAGCTGTCCTAGGAAATGCCTCAAGCTATTATGGTCAGTTTGAATACAAAACTTACTGCCCACTAAATATTGCCTGAATTTGGCCAAGGCATGCATTATGGCCAACATTTCCTTATGATATATACTGTAAACCCTCTCTGGACCTCTGAGTTTTCTGCTCTCATAAACAATCGGGTGCTTGTCTCGCATGAGCACCGCTCCAATGCCCTCACCAGAAGCATCACACTGAAGCTCAAAAGGCTTTGTAAAATCTGGGAGTGCCAACACTGGACATGTAGTCATAAGCTCCTTGAACCTCACAAAACACACCTGTGCCTCAGGAGTCCAAATGAATGCACCCTTTTTCAACAAATTTGTCATAGGTGCTGCATGACATGAATATCCACTGACAAATCTTCGATAGAAACCACATAACCCAAGGAATCCTCGCAGTTGTGTAAGGTTCACCGGAGTAGGCCAATCTACGATAGCACGGATCTTCTCAGGATCCATCCGCACTCCCTCTGCACCGATAATATGGCCTAAGTATAACAACTCAGTCATCCCTAAATCACACTTGGATTCCTTGGCATACAAGGACTCCCTATCCAAAATGCTGAGTATTGTATCCAAATGAGCCAAGTGCTCCTGCCATGTCCTGCTGTAGACCAAAATGTCATCGAAGAAGACAAGTACATACCTCCTCAAATGTGAGCGGAAGACCCTGTTTATGGTGGACTGGAATGTTGCTGGAGCATTGGTTAGCCGAAATGGCATAACCACAAACTCGAAGCGTCCACAATGACAGCGAAAAGCGGTCTTCTCAACATCCTGCTCACGAACTCTAATCTGATGATATCCCGATCTCAAGTCTATCTTCGAGAAGTAACAGGCACCATGGAGCTCATCAATAAGCTCATCTATACAAGGTATGGGATATCTGTTCTTAATGGTCCTCTTATTCAGGACTCTGTAATCTATGCACATACGAAGTGTACCATCTTTCTTCTTCACTAGAACAACTGAAGAAGCAAATGGTGACTTACTAGGTTGAATGTGACCCATAGCGAGCAACTCCTTGATAGTCTTCTCTATCTCATCCTTAAGCCGCTTTGGATGCCTATAAGGAGTAATCATGACCGGCTTAGCGCCCTCCTTAAGCTCTATGATGTGCTCAATACCCTTGTCTGGAGGTCTCCTTGGTGGAATGTCACTGAAAACCTTCCCATGCTTAACTCTCAACTGCTGAATGTCAGGATGATATTCAGTCTTATGCTATCCCTCCTGTGTAGGCGTCAAAGTGCACTCGGCAACCCACTGAACCATGTTATGACGCATAAGTCTCCATCCGTCGGAAGGAAATAGTCCTGACGTTACTGTCTCAGATGGCCTTCATTAGGTGAGTCTTCCCATCCACCTCGAACCGGATGTCCATGTCTTTGAGACGAAGTGTAACTTCTTCAAGAGAATGAAGCCACTTCATGCCCAAAACTAAATCAATATCGCCCATATTTACCACATAATAATCAGCCTTGAATTCATAATTATTCAAGCGCTAAGGAAGATCCTTGATCATACGGTCACACTTGAGAGTGTAACCATCAGCCACCTTAACCCGAATGCCCTCAAACTCTTCAGTTATGAGCCCACACTTCTCCACAAATCTGGCATCGATAAAATTATGGGTGGCACCTGTGTCTAAAAGGGTGATAACCTTTTGACCAGCCAAAACTCCACACAGTTTAAAAGATCCTTCCTGCTTTATGCTAGACAACCGTGCCTCCTTGAAATGGATCTCTGACTCTGCTTCCACCTTAGGCTATAAGCCTTTGTCTTTGACTCCTTAGAACTCTCCTGCTGTTCGGAATTTTCAGATTCCGAATCCTCATAATAAGCCCACATAACTCTGTTGGCCTTACCCTTAGGCCGCAGAGGACAATTATGGTTAGCGTCATATGGACCCTTGTAGTAGAAGCAAAGCTTCTTCCTGCGCAAATCATTAAGAGTCTCACGATCCAAGGGTGCTGCTGATTTTCCCTTTGAATCACTCTTAAAATCAGATTTCTCCTTATTTTTATTGAATCCCTTGTTGTCCTTAAATGAGGAAGTATTCCTGGAGTTGAACATGCTAGATGGAGTTTGCAAGCTCCATGCTGCATGCCTTCTTCATCGCCTCCTATAGTGAGGGAGGATCAAATGCTTTGATCCATCCTCTCATCGGTTCCAACAATCCCTCCACGAAGAGTAGAACTAGACGCCTCTCTGATATGTTGGGAACCATGACTGATAACCGTTGGAAGTCTCCTATGTAAGCCTCCAAGCTACTAGCCTGTCTCAACTGGGCCAAATCTCTGAAGTAAGTCTTAGGATCCTTCTTGTCAAACGGTTCCACCAATCTGTCCACGAACTCCTGGTAAGTGGTGATACGGTCATGCTGAAGTGTCACCATCCCATGATGCCACTAGTCATAAGCTACCCCCTCAAGGTGCAAAGTAGCATATCTAATAGCATCCTCCTCCGCCATAGGACGCAATGTAAGGAAGGTATCCAGCTTACTGATCCAGGTCTGTGCTGTAACCTTACCGCTGTCGTGAAACATAGGTAAAGTGAGCTTGTTTGTGGCGTGCTTCAGGTCACTATTCTGATGTCTAGGCCTCCTATCTGGCCTGTTCCTGTGATGCTCTCTCCTCTGTGTGAGAAACCTATGAAAAGTAATTCTCTCTCTGACCTCTGTGGTCAATAACTCCCACTCATCGTTCGCTGCCATAATAGTATCAGCGAACACTCCCTCAGGCTCCTCATCTGCCATAGCCGCTTCATGCTCTTGTCTCGCAAAAGTAGGGCGGGTAGGCCTATCTGTTGTCCGTGAGGCTGTCCTGGGTATCCTCTGTGAACCTACATCACTCCTGTCCTCGTCACGACATGGTGATGGTCTCCTAGGTGTACCCATCCTCTGTATAACCATGGTCAACTGTTGTAATACATCAGCTACCTGTTGCTGACCTGTCCGAAGATCTCTAAGAGTCTGTCTGACCTCTGCTTCATCATCCCGAGGATCTCGAGGAATCTCTGTTTTGTCAGCCATGGTACTCGGTTGCCTGTTCAATTCCCGTTTCCTGTCAAACAAAGCTCTCCTGTGAGTGTAATATCTGTGAGGCCAAACCTCCTGGGGCTGCATATGAATGCCAAACCCTTAGGATGGCAGGAAACCGCTCTGATACCACTGTAGAAACTCGTTCTCTCACGATTTCAAAAACTGATTGTTTTTGCTTGTTTTTTCTTTGGTTTGATTTTTTTGTGGTTTTTGCTAAATAAGAGAATGGTGCGATTTGGGATGAAAATGTTTCTAAAACCCTTAATAAATACTGGAAAGTAAATACTGAAGCAAGTACACTTCTGAATCGATAGCACATGAATTTATTATTCTTTCTAGGTGATTACAATGATGAATCTCTGACATGCAGACAAAAAGGCAAAGCTAAATGTAATATTTAAAAACCTAATTTCTGATTTTAGCCGCCCCTAATAATGAAGATTTAGTACGACCAACCTCAGAAGACACTTCTCCAGCCTCGAACTTGTTGCAAACTTACCCAGAGTCCAAGGCGTCCCATCTGGTGAAGAAAAAAGACAAGAAAGCAAGGCGTCCAGGCTCAAGGAAAAAGTACGGCCTTCCAACTGAGTGGTATGGCCTCCAAACCAGCAGCAATAAATTCCGTACAACCTTGGAATTCGTGCCAGATGATGAACTGAACCTACTGCTCAAAGATATCACTTCCCCTGACAAATATTAAGTCAAACCCTATATAATATTTTCTCATTGATCTCTTTAATAACTTCTGAATGAAGCTATTCAACTGGTAGGCAATAAATCAGTTAATATTTCATAGCCTCTGAACTGCAAACACTGAAGATGGCTCGTTCTCCAATGCAGAAGAAAACTAAAACCCTCGGCTTCGTTCTCTGCAGAAGAAATTGGCTAAAATTGATTCTCATATCCTAATGAATGAAGTTCTCTCAAAGAAAACTTATAGCTTCTCAATTGGGTTGATTTCCTTCAAAAAACATCATTTAGATAAAACTTGAATTTCACTTTTTAATCTTTCAATAGTTTGGACGCCCTTTTAATTATAATAATTAATTAAAAAGTGGCCCCTTCTTCATGATGGTCGACCCCTTCAATAAGTCACTTAAGTTATAATATTAAATTACATTATCACTTTATAATATAAGCTTCAATTAAATTAATATTTATTTTGGCAAATAAATATTAATATCTCTCTCAATATACGTCCAAATGACAAACCGTTTGAAGCCGGATGATAAGTGACTGAATCTGCATAGCAAGGGTGCTCCGCTGAGTGTCTCCACTTACTAAAAATAGTAAATCAAACAAATGATGTCCAAAAGACCCCGAACGAAAGCCAAACTGAATAATTCTGATAACTGAAGCCAAGCCATGCCTCAACAAGATCCTCTATCCACCCTATCAGCCTACGAGGGCCACATAATAGGCTAATTTGAAGAATTGAGAGATGTCAACTGGAAGGGGACATTACAGAATGGCTAGTATTCTTAGGCCTTCAGAGTGCTGTTGTTGCAGCCTACGGAAGGGGCTCAATTGAATAACTGTTTAACCTGGCAGGCTAAATATCTCTTAGACAACATTCAACTACTAGAGAGAAACAACAAGGAAATCACTTGCATTAATATGGTAATCTGCTTTCAAAGGCTTATATAGATATTCTGAGAAAATCCTAAACTAAAACGAAATGCATAAAATGGTGTAGGACTGATCTATGCCCAGGGATGAGTGATATTCTCCTCTATGTGATTATTCTTTACTTTTCCCTCATTTTTCGATGTCACTCCTTACTCCAGACGGTTGGTGTCTTCTTTTTCTTGACCTGCCTAGTTTTTTGCTTTTTCTTGCCTATATATTCTCATCTGCATGTGAGTTAGGGAATGCTTCAGATCAGCAACGACCTACTCGCTCATTAAAGACCTAGTCCTTATGTTTTCGAAGATTTGTTATAGATTCATTTGCTTGAAACAACAAATAATATATTTGGAAGGATGATTACTCAAGGCACATTATTTTTGTAGCTATAATTATGGGTTTGAGCTCTTGCTGGGTTGTATTTAACTAACATATGCTGCTGTTTAATACTCTCTATCAGCTTTTGTTAATTCTAGATGAAAATTATGTTGTAGCTTTAATAATTGCCAAGTGTTTCACAAGATGCCTTCGGGGAAATAATGCCAACTGAGAAAACCGTGTGATCCTTTTGACAGTTGGGAGTTTGATGGAAGTTGATGTGGACCAAAAACAATGCTAAATGTTCTTTGGATCCATAACATTAGGAATAATTGCTTCTAGGTATAAATTCTTTTGTTCTTGTTGATGTTTTTCTAGATGTTGCCAAAGTCCTTTGCTACAAATGTCACACAGGTTGAGCTTCTAAAATGGGACAAATACAAGCTAATATTGTTGAAGATGCAATTATGTTTTCTTTTGCTATCAAAGTCTGTTGGAGTGTTATTTTGATTCTCATGAGTAATCGAAACATGCCATTTATTTAAAAATATGCACACTAAAAGCAAAATTCTTCTTAGCCTATGTTCATTTCGTTTTTGGATTATGCGAGATTGGTTGTGAACTTGGATGCTATTGCATCCAACATGCTGAGTAAGTGAAATGTAGCACAAACTTCTTGTCTTGAATTATTTTTGAAAGCTAGGACATAGATTCCATATTTATTTCTCATCCAAGTTGTTTCTTCAATTGCTTTACCCCTCTACTTTATTGTGAGTTAGTTGTTAGAATTTAGTTATTAATTGTTATGGATAGCGTGTTTCTTTGACATTAGTCTATAAAGATGACCATATAAATGAGATGACAAAGAGAGGATGATCTTACAAAGGGTCTTTTGTATTTGTGTGATATATCTGTGAAAGAGCACATCTTGAAAAAAGTTGAAAGGAAATAGGGATCCGAAGAAACATTTTGGAACAATCTTGTGGTGACAAGTGGCCACACTTCTTGAACCTCTTTCACAAGTGCTCACATGCCATCTTCTACCTTGTTTTGAAAGAGCTCAAGCTTTTATGTTGGGCAAACCCAAAAAGATACACATTTAAAGTTTATATAGCTTGAATGTGAAATCCTTTGAAAACATTGTGACAATTGTAATTTACAAGTATATATTGTTCATAGTAGGTTAATTTTTATTTCACAAGGATCTTCCTCTTCTGATTTGAAGAGTATTGCACATTTGTTTTGTTTTGTGTTGCATCGAAAGGTGCAAATTAAAACATTAATGGTTTTTGATAGCTTTGCTAGGAGGCAAAATATGAAAACTACCTAATCCATCACAAAGTTTAAGTTTGCCTCTAAAGCTTTAGAGTTAATACTAATATTTTAAGCTTTAGAAGAAGAGTTTTGATTATCGATGGTTGATCAAGAGGGTAACGGCATTAATAACAATTTCCCTGCTTCATTGTTGCCATGGGGTAATGAAATTGGCCCATCTGACATTGACAAAAAATCATAAGTTTTGACCAAGATCAATGAAGAATTTTCTTAAGTTCTACGGTGATGACAAGACAGCCATTTAATTGCCTTACTCTTCATTTACCATTGAGTTTTGACTAGAATTGTTTTCTTGAGAAGTGCTTGCTTCTCCTTCATATGTAGAGGTTCCTCTACTGAACTTTGCTTACTTTGTTCCATTTGGGAATCTTTCTCTTTTCATTCAAATTATTTTGTTGTCTCCTTGTCAAACTTATCTACCACATTCTATGTAAAGCAGAATTTTATCCTCTAGAAAATCAACTCTTTGAATTCTGATCTCATATTGAATAATAATTCTCAACTTGTTCACATATTTGGCTACCTTCTTACTATGTGTTTCACGGTGTGGAGGTCAGATCGTCTTCTTTAATAATTCCTGTATGTAGTGCTTGACACTTATCTTCTTTTATGTTTGGTATTGAATCTTCTTCAGTAGCTCCAATTGGTAATCTTTGGGGTTTTTTCCCCTTTAATTTTTAAAATATCTCATTTCACCAATTGATTTTCAATTCTCAATAATAACTCTTTCTCTCTACAAGTTTCTTTCTCCCTCTCTCCCCCCGTCTCCAAAAGGTTGCATGCCCCTTGAGATTGGTTTACATCATCTTTACCCGTTGAGGATCATGGATATTTTCAGGTTTTAAAATTTGATCTAAGTCATCGATCTAGTCAATTAGGTCTTTTAGATTTGATGAGCTAGAAAGATTAAGAACTTCCATTTCAATTCCTTTGCTAATCTTCTTAACAACCCTTGGGAAATAGTCTTCTCGTTCATCATGAGGTTGCTCTTCTTCAAATACTCTCTACTCCTTTTGGCTTCTTCATTATTGCCATCTCATCAATGATTTTTGAAGATTTCTTCTCTTTGTAACTGTTGAGGCAACTATTTCATTTTGAGGCTCATTCTAGATTATCTTAAACATGTCTCATTCTAGATTATCTTAAACATGTCCTCCACTTTGTTCATTATAGGACCACTTTTGAAAGACATGATACCATAAAAAAAGTTATATAACTCAAAACCCAAACATAGAAATCTAGAGAAGACACTCCACACAACAAATTTGAAGAGCACATAGAAAATACTGAGAGGGAGGAGGGGGGAGGGTGAATTAGTATTTTAAAATTTAAACTTTTAAAGACATGAAACCAAAAGATTTAGAAATAAAATAGTAGGAGCAACCATCACATGAAGAACACCGATTTTCATGTGGAAAACCCTTTTGGGTGAAAAACCACGACATAACTTATGCTTTCATTAACAACAATGGGCATCAATCTAGATTACATAAGTGAGCACCAACTCATTGAGAGCATCAACTCCTTGAAGCACCAACTCCAGTGGGAGCACCAACTCACATAAAATATACTCAACGCTAAAACTTTTTTAATTTGATTTGCAAAACCCCTTCCAATCATATAAAGTTCTCAAACTAAGCATAATCCCAATATGACCTTATCATCATAATTACTTCTCTCAATTGCTTATATCAACACATCAACATTAGAAATAGAATCCTCAATAAAACAATAAAACAAATCCTCTCTCTAAATGAAGTCTTGCACTGCACTCATGAATTAACCAAAATTCCTGCTAGTCATGAATAAAATTAGTGAGTCATATCTGAAGGAGCGTACAAACAACCTGTACCATTTATCGGAATGATATCAAAGCAATAGGGGATAAATCTTATCAAATATAAAGCTACATCCATCTCTAGGAAAGGAAGCGTAGGAAACTATATCTTCTGCATTGCACAAGAATAAGCACGGAATAGGCACAAACTTCATCTCTTTACTTAGCCCGAGAATGGACTTTCATTCATCTTAACTCTTTTCTACAGCCTTAGTTCGACTAGATAAAAGGCATTCAACAAAAATAGAAGATTTAATTCAAATCTCTATACATAGCCATGATTGCATACAAAGCACGGATATGCTCACACCAAAATAGGTGAGGAAAGTCCGTTCTAGAAAATTGACATTATTGAAGGAAAAGCAAAATGTTGATGCAACCAAAATCTCATATAATTCACTTGATTGAAATGACTTTGACTAATAGGATGACAACTTGCAATCAATATGCATGGCTTCCACACAACCTGTGAATACGTCTTCACACCCACACACAACATACACAACAAAGATTTGGGACTTCATGTACCTACACAACATCATGTTCTACAAGCAGCTTGACATCAATACAAATCAAGACATTTGGACTTACACGTCTTCCGCACAGAAAAAATGATGGCGTTTTTCCTTTACAAGACGAACAAAACCTCTATAATATCATTTGTGATTTTTTTATTTTATTGTTCACATCTTCCATAGCACTCTATTGCATTGAAGAAAACATGTATCCTCCATAAAGAACCGTGGTAGAGGCATTAGAGATAATTTAAGCTGCCCTCAGACTCCAAATGTCATACATTTCAGGCTGCCATACTAATGTTAAAGATGGAGACCGGATGAATTTAAGTCATACACAAATAGAGCCGCCATCACTTAATGCAGACGTTATACTTAATAGTCGACTAGATTAGAGCTGGCTACCATAAAGTAGACAAGCATGATGAATTGGACAAGTTCACACTATATGTAGATGGGGCCCGAAATAAATCTCACAACTTTTTAATGACATGGCAATTTGACTTGGCAATTAAAACGGGTATGTTGATAGAGTAAGCAAGCAAGTAGGTGAAGTAAACAAACAAGAAGCTCAAGCAAGCAAGCAAATAACTGAAGCAAGCAAGCAACTCAAGCCAAGCATAGAGACATTTGAGATCTTTGACATCAATGACAAGATATTTCAACAATCTCCCGCTTTGTCATTGATGGCAACACCTCTTGAAACCAAAAGCAATACTGCACCTGGCAATGCCTTTTGAAGCCTGAAATGTTTTGAAACCAATACTGCTCCCCCTGACTTACTACTCCTTTCACATCAATGACGGATACCAACCTACAAAACTAAAATAGGGTTGATAGAATATGACAATGAAAGCTCCCCTTGAGTGAAAACAAGAACTCAAAGATGGAGTGAAATCACTCTCAGCTTCTCCCTCAAATATTCAAAAGTTTCCTTTGGTAGAGGCTTAGTAAATGAATCTACAATTTTCTCTTTAGTAGAAACATAATGCAACTTAACTTGCTGATCACTAACCTGTTCTTTTAGAAAATGATACTTAATGGGAATATGTTTAGCCCTAGAGTGCATAATTGGATTTTTAGAAATGTTTATAGTACTCATGTTGTCACAAAAGATAGAAATAGGATGCTCATACTCTACCTTAACGTCCTTCAACGTTTGCTTCATCCATAGGACTTGTATGCAACAAGACATTGTTGCAATGTACTCTGCTTGAGCTTTACATAATGAAATAGAAGCTTGATTTTTGCTCAACAAAGAAACAAGACAACTGCCTAGAAAGAATGCGCCTCCACTTGTGCTCTTTCTATCATCAACGCATCCACCCCAATCTGGATCTGCATAACCTATAAATGTGAAATCATTACCTTTAGGATACCATAACCCATAATCCATAGTACCCTTAAGATACTTGAAGATCCTCTTAACTGCGTGAACATGCGTATCCTTTGGAGTAGCCTGAAATCTAGCAACATGACGAACTACTTGCATACTGTCATGTCTAGTAGTTGTAACATACAATAAATATTTTGTTATATATTTGTACAAAGTTTGATTAGCATCTGGAGACTTATCATTTTTACTTAACTTCACTACCTTCCACGTCAAGGAAGAAGCCCAGACATAAACAATGGAGTAACTGTCCTAAGGGTGTCAGAATGTTAGGGTACACGAGGGGAAGAATACAGACTGCTGATACAAATCAGCAAGAGATACATGTGGAGACAGCTGCAAGCATACTTGAGCCAGTCATGGAAACACTTGCAGTTGAGCCAGTGATTGAGATAATCACAGTTGAGACAGAGCCAATGATGGAAGCAATTGCAGTTGATATAGTGCCAGTGGTGGAAGCAGAACCTCCTACTTCACCATCGCAGCAGTTACCGGTCCCCATTGACTTGGATTCACCACGACAAGATATTGCGACAAAATCTCATTCGTCGGGCATTCAAGGACCTAACATTCCTCCTTCCAGTTAGGCTAGTCAAGATTCATCTTGGCTTGAGAGCCTCCTAGGAAGGAAGAGAGAAAGGCCATCCTACCAGCTAGAGTTCATGGAGTTTGATCATGTCCCTCAAGACATGCCAGTAAAGAAGTTGAAGAAGCAAGTTCATGTAGGAAAAAATGCCGACAATGAATTTGTCATAGAGACAGTTGCACCACCTGAGGATAGGAATGCACATGAGGTAGGGGTTAATGACTTTACTTTGTGAAAAGTCAACCTCGGTAAGACCACTCTTTAGGTGGAGGAAGATCTCCTTGGAGTTGCATCAACAAGTGTCCAAGAAAGAATGGCAAAGGATGACAAAGACAAAGCAGCCTTAAAGGCTGAAAACTAGCAGTTGAGATTATACATATCTAGCTTGATGCATGGAACACCAAACATGTTTGCCTTGCCTCGAGAGTTGCTAGACCTTCCCGTGGAGCAAAATCACGACCAGTTGATCCTGTATGGAAAACACTTGAGAAGTCAAGTGGAAGAATTTGTCATCAGAGGACGGTGTATACTTACAGAGCTGTATCAGGTAAGGAATAGAGCTCATGAACTCCGTGTGGAAATTCAACAATCAGAGGAAAAGGCAGCAGAGAAGAGACCTGGGGATGAGATTACTATCTCAGACTTGCAGTTGGCGTACCGATTAGGTACTATAGTGGAGAACAAGCAACATCTTTTCACTTGGAAATAACAACTTGCATACAAGGTGAAAGCATATGACGCCAACTCTGTAGAATTGATTGAGTATTGACAGATTGTGGCGGGTGTTATCAACTACGTAAGAACGTTGGTAATATCTATCCCTTTCCTTTATCAGTACAGGGGAGGTGCTTACATTGAGCTAGCCGAAGTGCAAACATAGTTCAAAAATCTCATTTGTGAAGGTGTTTGTGTTAACCCTGTTGGTTGCGAATTGATTAAGATTGCAGTCATGTCAACCAAGTTGGACGACGCGGCTGTAAAGTGTATTGGATATCAACAACATATTGCGAGTGGTGACGAGATGCTTAGGCGACATGTCATCATCCTACGAAGCATCAATTGTCGAAAGGCAGAAGAAGTCAACGATTGGCTAGAGGAGTTGTTGACTAGTGGTGAAGAGGTGTAAAGCACCTAGAAAGGGTGTCCTACCCTCCAAAATTACATTAGTGATAAGCAAGAGTTAACTTGATGCCCCTTTCCAAGTTAACTCACTGTCCTACAGATCATGCATGTTAGATCCCACTAGTTATGGATGTCTATTTTGGATCTCCACTAATTGTGAATCTCAATTTTGGAGGCACTTTTGTAATTTGAGTTCACTTTTAGTGTAGTTTCAGTTAACTGAAGTAGATTTCCAGTTAACTGCTTGATCACCTACTTTTAGACATTGGGATAAATCTTGTAGATTAGCAAGAACTAGTTGTTAACTCAAGGAGATTTTAGGGTTTCCTACTCCTTTGAATTTCTATAAATAAGAGCCTTTGCTCATTATTTTGTAACCTTTATTTGGTACACAAAATTAGTGCGTTGTTGTGCCAACAAAGCTTGCAAGTCTATATTTTTTCACTCTTGGATGAGAGTTGTTTGGTTTGATAAGCAATTGTGTATGATTTCGTACTTTTGCTGTACCAAATCTTTGTATTTTGTTGAGATAGTTTGAAGAAAGAAATCAAAAGGCACATGCAATTTGATCTAAAACTTTGAAGTTCTATCAACATCTTTTTCTTACAATCTATTGTTTCAATCTCCCCCCTTGGACAAGTGCCATCACCTCCTTGGGTATTTTGATGTTAATGATTGTCGTTTGATGTTGTGTCCTGATCTGTATTTCAGCCTACACTTTGGACAACTATCGTCACCTCGTCGGGAATCCTGTTATTCAGCCCATCGTCCTTTTTTAATGAACCGAACCAATTTTTTCCAATTTTTCAATATAGCAACTCAACAAACAAGAACCCGTTAGGGTTAGTCCAAACCAAAACCAGCAGTTTGCAAGTAACTTTTTGCCAAGAATGTGCACACAATCTCAAGATGAGAAAGATGTTGTCATATGGCAAGAGGATCGTCAGTACAACTGGAAAGGAATTACAACTCTAACGAAGAATGCGCCAGATGACGGCGAGCATATGGTTAGAGGATCCCTACCAACTACTATGCTGAAAGTAAACTCGATGCCAAGAATGTGCTTTCCAACCCAAGATGGGAATGGAGCTACCATATGGCGGAGATACAAGGAATTACAATGCAACTCAGAATGTAAATAGGCGGCAAGCCAACCTCTTCCACTTATTCAGCGGGAAGTACAATAAAGTAAGAGAAAGATAGAGAGGAGAATTGCTGATAGTACTACTAATTAGCTTACAATATGTTAGAATGCTTGCCAAAGCCTAGTAATCCAAGTTCTTCAATGCTGCAATAATTTGTAAGACTTCCTCAATGCTTGACAAACCTCTCTGGACTCAAGCTCCTCACAAATCTGCATTTATCTATGACTAATATAATAGACCAGCAAGTGAAATGAAGCAATCAGCAACCCTAGAACCCACCAAAATACTCACAACTCACTCAATACTTGCTGGAATGACATGAGACTTGATGCAAACGAAAGCTATAATGATGGCAATGAAGACTAGACAAAGAAACAGCTAACAGATTGAAGTATTTTTTTTTCTAAACATTTTCCAGGCAGACCAGAATGGTACGGCCAAGAGAGAGGCGATTTTGCTTTTAAAAATCCAAATCTGCATTAAAAAATCTACAACTTTGCAAGAATGGTCTCCCCACATAGAGAAAAGGATTTATGCAATGCCTAGAACAATAATATTTTTATTTCATGAGATATGAGCAATTCTTACAATCAGCTATGATATTCAGCAACTTGAAAAAGAGACTGAAAAGCAAAACTAGAACTTCAAAAATGCAAGATACTCAACCGAAATGCAAGAAAAACCTATTACAAACTATCTCTCAACTAGTTGCTATCTTTCAAGCAAGAAGAAGAGCCAAGCTAGGAGGCATTCATTCCTCGAAGCAATCCTGTTACCATTTCAGCAGCATAACAATATTGAAGTCATAAGATAATGAAATGAAGACCCAAAGCTCCCTTTTATAATTTTGAGAACACTTCCAGATGCTTCTAGAAGGTGCGACCACTCCACAAGATGCTTTTAAGGTTTTGAATTGACCAAGTCTTCCTTCAAGATGGCGTACCTTTTCTTTAGTGATAAAAATCACTTTAAAATAAAACATAAACTTCTCCAAAGGTAGCCGTCCAATTTCTCTTAAGCAATTATTGATTTTAGAAATATAAAAATATTTCCTGATGATGCGTCCACCCATGAGGTCCCCTTTTTCAAAACAACTTAAAGTCTTGGAGCTAGGCGAAGGGGTTATAATATTAAAATATAACATTATTTTAATTAAAATACTTATCTCTCTAGAAAAAGCATTAAGAGGCCAAAACAACCATACCAACTGAACTGACTGCAAAAGGAGGCCAACTGAACTGAAGCCAACAGGACCACTGCCAAAAATAGAATTTACTAAAAATAGTAAATTCGGAAAGTTGCTCGGATCAAAGTGCATGCGATACCATTGTGAAGCTTTCTAAAAACCCAGAAAGAATCCGCAATTCAAAATCCAAAACTCCGAGATGTAGCCGTCATTACTTACAAAAAATTGTAAGTCCGGAAAGGTTACTCGACGTAGTTGCATGTCATACCTCTGCGAAGCTCTCTGAAAACCTAGAAGGAATCCAGAATCCAAACAGCCAAACTCCAACAAGCAAAACCCTGAATCTTCAAGAGAACCCACCAAACAGTTGGAAACCCTAATTCTGCCTCTGACTTGCCGACAGCACCCTGGGGATAGGCCATCAATCACTGAAAAGTGCAGTGCTAAAAATGGGGACATTACACCTTTGTTGTTTCTAGTGATCTAAGTCTTATCCTACACCTTGGATATGTGTCGTCACCTCCTTGGGAATCCTAAAATTTAACTCACCGTAAGAGTGATTGCTTGCATAAAGCCTTATTCTAGTATAAAATTTGAGAGTTCAGAGCCTCAGACGCATTCTAAGAGATGGTTGGCCCAAGCAATCCAACCATCCATTCCCGCTCCTATGCCCTCATGCTCTGTTTATCTTAAGGAGATAGGATAGATTGAAAGTTAGCCTAGTTGTAGTTAAGATCTGCAGAAACCAGAGAAAACCTTAGCTGCAACGCATTGTGTTTATGCACCCTTGTGTCTTGCCCACTGAGTAAAAAAGATAGGAACATTTAGTCTATTTTACTTTTACGCAAACACCAACAAACAAGGGGGAGCTTCCCCTCCATAATTTGAAGAGCAGTCATCACGCACTGTGCATAGCTGTCTGTTTCCAATAAGCACTCTAGAGGTGCTAATTGAAATGCCAATAGACTTGGATGCTTCCACAAGCCACTTAGCTGCACTTGATATTGATGATGACCATGAGCTTGATGCAGCTAGTGAGCATGAGAGTGCTAGTGTTATTGGTAGTGGTAGTCCTTGTGCGAGTGCCACTGACACTATTTGTGTTTCTTCTAATTTACCATTACATGGATCATCTAATATGGATGATGATGGTGACATTTTTGATGACCCATATGATATTTGATCAATGATCAATGATGGCTGATTGTAAACACTTGCCATTATTTTGTTTAAACTTTAATTTATATCATGACATTCGATTATCACTAATTTTTTATTTTTTGACTATGAAACTGGTGGTGTATTTTTGCTATGTTGTTTCACTATTTTTGTTTTTCAGCAAAAGACATTATGCCTATATATATTTATATTAATATTAATATGACGATTACAGTAGATGATATTTTGCCTTCCCAAGGGCATATCTCTTTACAAACTAATTGTTTCTTGGCTGTTTTCAGCCAAAATTGACATCTTGATAACTTTCCCAATACAAAAAACACCTTATCTCTTTACAAAATGTCTGTTTCTTGGCTCTTATCAGCCATAGTTGACATCTTGATAACATCCCCAGTACAAAAAACATCTTATACTGTATGTATTCTCATTACCCAGCCCTTTATACATTAATTACTTGCCTTATAGCTACTACCAACCCTTTAACGAGCAAAAAACATTGCTACTATCAACCCTTTAACCAACAAAAAACATTTTACCAGCAAAATTTTCCACCCTTTAACTGGCTATTCCTCCATCTGGTCAGGTTGAATCTCGTTTTCATCTTGCTGTTCTGCTAGATTGGCCCAAATATGTATATATTTCTGATTTGTAGATGATTTTGTATTAACAAACCCAAAACAAACTGAACACGCCAAAACAATTTGCCCAAACCTGAACCTGTAACTTAGTTATTTCTATCAAGGTGCATAAATAATCAAAGTGCTACATCTTTCAGAATTACTAGAAATAGCTTTAATCTATGTGCATCTTCTTGGTAATCATATTTTTGTGCTCACTAGTGTGCCCATGAAAGTTTGGCAAAGCTTATGAGGAAATATTCTTGATGGGAGCTGCAGTATTTGATGTGGCAATGAGGAACTCATGAGTGACACCTTCATAGTTTTGATTATCCATTTGTTGCTGTTTCATCTGTATGAGAATGCACCTACCCCAAGGAGTCCCCCAAATGTGAGTACTATTATTAATTTGAGTTGGAAAAATTTTCACTTCTTTGCTGATAACATAAAAGTGGAGAATGGGGAGGTATGACACTCCTCTAATTTCTACTGGTTACTTTCCATGGTGCTTGCCTGCTTGTTGTAAACTGAGCAGAGTTTCTCCCTGGGTTGGTCAGAATTGAGGAATATTTTTTCACAGGAGTGGTAAAATTATCTTGTTTGTCTTCTTTCTTCTGTGTGTTTTTTCCCTTTCTCTAGCTATGGATGGTTCTTCTCCTTTATCGAAGTTAGGTAATTTTGGAAGAAATCATCCCTTACTATCTATCCAATGATACATGCATCTAATAGTACTTATCGCACAAAAGCATCCCACAAGGTTTTAGATATAATGAATGTTAACCTTTGTTGTATTTAACCCCTGTAAAATGTAATTCCTAATACAATTCAATATACCTGCAGTTGTCTTTTGATAGCTGTCCTTAATAAAGGTACCAAAAATGTTGAGCATAGTCAATATGTTTTACTTACAAATGGTATAATTGATGAAATGTAGGCAAAATATGTGGAAGACGGCAAGTTTTGTTTAAGACGAAGCTTAATAAATGATGATGTAGATCTAACAATTGGAGAAATGCAAGGAAGATTGAGGGGATAAGAGGAATTACTGCTTAGATGCAATCTTGAAAAAAAAATTATCAGAGATCACTTTCAGATTATAATGAAAATACTAAGATACGTCTCACATAAATTCAGATCACCACAGTAATTTAATACTCACAACATTCTATCAAAAACTATTCAAAGGAAATTGGAAATAATAACATATCAGTACCCAAGCAGACAGATGGACTCATATGGTCACACATGTGAACACACATGCACCCACAGGTGCATAGGCATGCACACATTCTAACACACTCGCATGCATGTACACACATGCACACACACAAATTAAACCTACTACCTATCATTAATCCTGTTGAGCAGTATTTGTCTTGATCTGTTTGACATACACACACACACTAACCAAACCTACTGCTGATCACAAATTCTCTTGAGCCTCATCTGATTGACATAAACACACACATGAACCAAACCTACAAGTGATCGCCAATTGTCTCAAGTGGTCCTTGACCCAGTCTGATTGATTCATGAGAATACATCCTTACTTGTTATGCAGTAACAATTCTTCTACTAATTCCAATAAACTACATGAAAATGGGCAGCAATCTTAAAGGTTTTCTTAAAAAAATATGTTTATTGAAGAATGAAAAATGAAATTCACATTAGAACTTGCATTTGATCAAAGACAATTTTCGTCATGGCAGCTACTAAACTTGCAACTTAATAACATTGGAATCTTGTGCAACCAGTGTAACCTCTTGAAGCATGTCTTGAAATGCAACATATTTTGGAATACCTACTGTCATGCACAATATGGCTGTAGTCTTGCACAATAGAATTGTTTCATTGCACAGTGCAACAATTATCATATATGGCAAAATTGCCTTGTGCAACGTAACTGATGACTTGTGCAGCAAGGCTGTTTGCTTGCACAACATAGCTAATTGCTGTGACAGGATAGCCACAGTCTTGTGCACAGTTCTATTTTCTTCTGAACCTTTAAAAGGACACAAAAGTAATTGTACAAGAGCAACTTATTGAAATCAATTTGGGATGATTAGTTTGTTCTATCTTGCTCTTCTTGGAAAAGAATCAGAAGATAAGTGAAAATAGGTCTTTCGGAAAGGTATTAGAATTGAAACATAATACTCAAGGGTATATAAAGATTGTGCAACAACATACAATTCTAGGGCCATCATCTATCTCTTTTGGTTCAAGTGCCAAAAATGGAAGCCTCCTTCATTTAAAGTTGATCAAGCTGCAAATATTCTTCAACCCTTTTGGATGTTCATATGTTAATGGAATGAAATGCATAAATTAATTAGTTTTCTTTTTTAAAACTGTCCTCTAATGTTTATCATGTCTGTTCCTAACATTACTCATTTTTCATTTACATCTCACACTTTCCAGTGAAAACATATTTCAAACAAAAGAATTTATGCAAATACATTAGAACTCATCACCAGTATCACTAATAGAGTAATACTTTTAGAAAATAAATTGCTTTGAAATTTGAATCAATTCATTGAACTGATCACAGCTTTATTTTATGAATTGAAAAGCATTTTGGTAGACTTATTTTGCTGCTGGATTGATGTAGCTTTTACAACATTTCAAACCCGATATGGCATGGGAAAGACCTTCACAAAACAAGGGATTGCCACAACCAAGACCAAATGTGTTTTCAAATGAGGAACTAGAAGAGAAGCTCATTGACGAATTTTATGATCAGTGCTTTGCACCAAGGTAAGTGAAGTTTTGTGAGCTAATAAGTTCTTGCATTTGAATTTTATGTTAGCTAATAGGTTTTTGTAAGTTAAATTTTTATCATACTCAAAATATCATCCCCACACCCATATAACTCTTGTTGTGAAGCTTGGGGGAATACTTACATACACAGAATACCTACAGATTTGACTTAGACAAAAACAAATATGCATACAATCTGACAATGCTTTACTACTATTCTTTACATAACATAGCTTCTATAACATTCTTGAAGTACTAAAAAAGTTATGGTGACCAGCTTTGAAATCCTACACCCAAGCTTGGAGTGGTCTATGTACGAAATCATAAAAAGACCATAAAGACCATAAATATATACATATTTGCAGCAGTAATTAATTTCAGAATATCACGTAGCTTTGTGTAATAAATCTAACCATTGTCAGAATTAAAAATACCACAATGTCAATTAGTTAAATTTGAATGTCATGATATATATTCATTTTGGAAATTTCAAAATTAAAATTAAAAATAATGTCAACAATCAGCCATCAGGTTTTAGCATCACATGTCTTCAAAAATATCATCATCACCATCAGTATTATTGGTATATTGGAAGAACCACATATAGTGCCAGTAGCACTCACATGCTTGCTAGTTGGCTCGTTCTCAACTTTAAGTGCAACAAGTTGTGAAATGGAAGCATCCAAGATAGTATGCTTTGGTTCGATATCTCACTTCCCTGTGTCTGCTTCTTTGTAGTTAGTTAGTTTGTTTGAAGCGGTGCACAAGTTTGAATGCATGCACACAAAATCCTCTGCCTCTTTTTACTGCAGTCAGTTGCACTTTATTGGGTTATTGTTGTTAAATTTAAAATTACAAATGATACTTAAAAGATAAAAAAGGAAAAAATTATATAACTTGTAATAAAAACTTGTTCGGAAGAGGTTGTATGTGTGAGAATGCTTGGCCCTAGAAGGACCACCAACTGTGAGAATCAACCTTAAAATTCCCACAAAGATCTTCAATGCAAAATCTATGAGTTCAATTGTGATACATCTTGAAAACTAAGATTAAGGAAGAGTTGTCTTCACATTTTGTAATCAATGAGAAGGTGAGAAGTGTTAAATTTAATGATCAGATTAAGTGCACAGAAAATTAATTCAAATCAGACACAATAACACAGCAGATACCCTGGGAAAACCCTCCTCTTGAGGGAGAAAAACCCAGCAACAATATATCACTTATATATTAAATCTCAACAAAGAAAGTCTCCTTTTACAATAGGCCAATATGAAGGGCAAATATGAGCACCAAAGAAGGATGCAACACAGCCAACTCAAGATAACAATTCACTGATACAAAATACAGCCTCAATAGATATCGAACTGCCTTGAAGAACTTACACTTGATCAATAAGCAATCTGAAACTAATAACTCGAACTTCTCCTCTTGAACTGAACTCACATATGAAGAACACGAACTGAATGAATGAATACAAGTGGACGAATCAATGAGTATATATACAAATGATTAGAAGAGACGCATCCCTTCTAATTGATCATGTCGGCCTCTAACCAAAAGTTGTGACTTTTAAATGCATGATGTTGGCTTTAAGAAATTACATCTCTTCATGGTAGTCGGCCTCAATAAACAATTCATAATCCTTTTTAACAAATGAAGTCGGCCTTAAATAAATTGCATCTTCTTAAGAATTCGTGCCTCTCCATTAAATCACAATATATATATATAAAAATTAGATAGTCAAAGACTGTCATCTAATTTATTCAAATATGTAAGGTAGATCGGCTGGAAGTCAAGACCGACGCTAGTATGAACATCAACACTCACTCTCAGCTAGGGAGGGTACTTCTAGCTGCACAAGACTTATCACCTCAACGTGATGTCTACCACAATGGCTACAACCAAATGTGGAAAGAAAGAATATCACCTCATCGTGATATCAGATATCACCTCAACATGATATCAACCATACTAGCTACAACCAAATATGGTATGTACAAGTGTTCATCACTTGCGTGATGTTGTCACCTCAACATGACTTTTCACCATGGGTCTCCCAGAGGGTGAAACACAAGTACAACAAGATCATCACGGATTCTCTCACGTGATGTTGTCATGGAGTCAGACACATGACATCCACCATGACTCTCTCAGAGGGTGGAGAACAAGGGCTTTCACCTCAAATCTCAAAGAGAAATGCATTAACAAGGGATTTCACCTCGAACTTCTCTCATAGAGAAGAACTCATTAAAGGCTATCACTAATACTGAGTCTCTTTCTCAGTTAAGGCTAGATTCTCCACCATACCAAGCTTATCTCGAAAGTACACAAACTTTATTTTGGAGAGAGGCTTGGTGAGAATATCTGCCGTCTGCTCATTAGTGTTGATATACTTTAACTGTATAGCCTTCCTCAATACCATATCTCTGATATAGTGGTATTTTGTCTCAACGTGCTTGGTTCTGTCATGAAACATAGGATTGATAGAAAGCTTCACGCAACTTTGGCTATCACTATGAATGATAGTTGGCTCCATTGATTGTCCAAGCAATCCTGCAAGGAGCTTACGAAGCCATACTGCTTCCCGAGCTGCCATACAAGTTGCGATAAACTCTGCCTCTGCTGTACTCAATGCCACAGGTGATTGCTTTCTGTTGCACAAGGATATCATAGCAGAACCCAAACTGAAGCAACAACTAGAGGTACTCTTCCGATTTGTGACACATCCTGCCCAATTAGAGTCAGTATAACCATGCAACTCCAAGTCAACATTTGAAGAATATCTCAACCCATATCCAACCGTGCCACAAACGTATCTCAGGATATGCAATGAACTGAACCAATTTTTTTTTTTTTTTTCAATAAACAATTCAGCTCAATCACAAAAGTCACCCATTAAGGTTAGCCCAAAACCAAACTCTGCTGGAAAGTAACTCTACGCCAAGGATGCACACACAACTTAGGATGAGATTGGTGTTGACATATGGCGTCGGGGGTCGTTAGAAGCAACTGAAGGAAATACAATGCTAAAGGAAAGCTCAACACCAAGTATGTGCTCTCCAAACCCAAGGTGGGTATGGTGCTACCATATGGCGGAGGAACAATTGAAAATGATGCAATGCTGAAAATTAAACTCAGCACCAAGCATGTGCACTCCAAACCCAAGGTGGGTAAGGTGCTACCATATGGCGGAGAATCTATTGATAAGGATGCAATGCTAAAAGTAACTCAAACAGCAAGAATGTTCACTCAAGACCCGTGATGGTTGAGGTGCTAACATATGGTGCTGAGGATCCAAATGCAATACAATGAAGATTGAGCAAGGGCGAGTCTCTTCCACAATTGTGGGAATTAAAATGAAACTTAGCAAGAAATGAAAGTAGGTGACAGTACTACTGTGCAGCCTTACAAAATGATAAAACTCCTGCCAATATCAATGTATTTCAAGTGTCTCAATGCTGCAATATTATAGAATGCCTTTCCAACTCTAAAGGACTGCCAACCATGAAAAAAGGGCCCAAACTACTACAGTTTGATATACTAAACCAACAAACTGAAAATGCAAACCAGCAACTCCCAAAACCACGAAAATGCTCATAACTCCCTCAAAACTACTCTAAAAGATATGAGACCAAATGCAATGAACTCCTAGGTAGATGGCGACCAAGTTATGACCAAGAAATAGCTGCAACAACTACTCGATGAATTATCTAAACATTTGCCAGGTATGATGAAGTAGAACGACCTCAAAAGGGGCGACTTCTTCAAAATAAAATCCAAATGTGCAGTAAAAATTATGAAAACTTGCAAATAGGGGCGCCCTAGATGGTAGAAGAGATGTAGCAAATACCCAGAACCATAGAAAATTTGTACAATGACTTATGATCAAAAATCATTTTCAGCACTACAAAAACCAGCAATTGTAAACTGAAAATAAACATGAAAATCTCCAACTGTGAAGCTCAATCTGCACTCTCAGAATGAGAAGCAGTCTCTGAAATTCAGCTAGGTGCTATCTTTCAAGCACGAAACCAAGGTTGCAAGAACTAGGAGGTATGCATTCCTCAAAGCCAACTCTTAAATCATTTCAACAGCATAAGATTATAATTTCTTTATGGATCTAAAACAAAGAGCCCATCACTCTTATTTATAGCTTTTCTGTCTCCAAATTCAAATCCTTTTTTCCCTCCAATTAGGGTGCCTAAATTAAATTCAGTTATCACCTTTTCTCCAAATTTCATTTGCATTTCATTTCCAACCCATATGAGGAAATATAATTTAATAAAATGCAAATATATGTCCAAAAGGCGTCCAAGGTAGACTTAAGAGAAATATTTTATAACTTGCAAATATTTCACATAAAGATTTAAGTGAAATATTTAATAAAACTCAAATGGTTCCTATGCTAGGCGTGCCCTTTTGTTTTAACACATATTTCTCTCATTACTTGCAAGTTAAAATGCTATTTTCACCATATATCAAACTTGCCAAAATAATCACCTCAAAAGCTGGAGACCAACTGAAAATACTGCCTTACCAGAAATAGCCATAATACCAAGTTGCTGAAACACTGCCAAGAATAGTACCAAGGGTGTTGGAGGCTAAACCACTCAAACTGACCTGCCAGATATAGCCACTGAACTAAATTGCAGAAACCTTGCTAAAAATAGCACTGCTAAAAATGGAACTTACTAAAAATAGCATACTGCTAAAAATAGTAAGTTGTTCCAAACTTATTTTAATAACAATCCGAGCAGTCATCGTACTTACTAAAAATAGTAAGTCAGAAAATGTCCTCCATTGCAGTTGCATGTCATACCACTACGAAGCTCTTTGAAAACCTAGAAGGAATCCAGAATCCAAACTCCAAAACTCCAACATGCAAGCCCTCAAAAGCGGCCAAGAATGCAAGTCAATATTCAATCATGCATGTTACCTCATTGTAAAGCTCTCCAAAATCCGAGTAAGCTCCACCAGACATGCGCTAGAAATATTCGCATGCAAGACCTCAAAACCTCCTCTGAAAGTGGAAACCCTAATTTCAGCTTCTGACTCGCCTACGGGATTCCGGAAATAGACTATCAAACACAAAAGAGCGTTTTGCTAAAACGGGGACATTACAAGATATGTTTAGCTGCAACCAGATGAATCTGTCTCGGTTCACACATGAACTGACTAAGTGCACTCACAGCATAACAGATATCTGGTCTAGTGTTAACTAGAAACATCAACGACCCAATCAGTTGTCTGTACAATGTAGGATCCACCAAGTCCGAATTAACTGCAGCCTCCTTCAATTCATATAGGTTGGTCTCCGTAGGTGTAGACATGGATTTGCAATCCATCATACCAAACCTCTTAAGAACATCAATGGTGTATTTCCCTTGAGTTAGAATCATCTCATTTGGTTTTAGCCAGACTTTTAAGCCAAGGAAGTAGTGCATAAGTCCAAGGTCTTTCATCTCAAACTCAGAGGCCAACTCTTTCTTACATTTGATGATCAAGTGCTCTTCTCCAGTAAGTATGAAATCATCAACATATAAAATCAATTACCTTAAAGTATAGATTATAGTCAGCATCATTCTTCAAGAAACCCAAGCTTGATAGGTAATGATCAATTCTTTCGTACCATGCACGAGGAGCCTGCTTAAGACCATACAAGGCCTTCTTTAGCTTGCAAACATGAGACTCCTTCCCATGTACCTCGAACCCATCAGGTTGCTTGATGTAAACTTCTTCTTCAATCACACCATTCAGAAATGCTGTCTTCACATCCATCTGGTGAATCTTCCATCCTCTAGATGCAGCAATAGCAATGATGGTTCTAACAGAAGTATAGCGAGCAACAGGAGCGAATGTTTCTTCATAATCAACTCCCTCTTTCTATGAGAACCCTCGAGCCACGAATCTTGCCTTGTACTTCTCTATGCTTCCATCAGCTGCATGGTTGATCTTGAAAAGACATTTCGAAGATACCACAGATTTGCCTTTGGGTCTAGGAACAATGTCCCAAACATCATTTTTGAGAATTGATTGGTACTCCTCTGACATAGCATCTTTCCAAACTTGTTGACTGGAAGCTTCTTCCACACTAGAAGGCTCATACTCAATAATCTGACTCATCAAGGCAACATCACTAGAGAACTTATGTGGCCTTTTACTTTCTCTGAATGTACCTCTAGGAGTTGCGAACCTTTCGGCCTCTTGCATAGTTTGTCTAGCCCAAAGAGGTCTCTTTCTTCTAATCACAATATCGGTAGGCCCATCAGTAGGTTCCAAGGGTTCAACATCTTCCTTTGGTTCGGAAGTCTCCCTCTGAATCTCAAGAGTATGGTCAACTTCCATATCCTGAGGAGGCTCATCATAGTCAATCTCCACATGAGTTCCCTTGGATCTTCTAAATGCAACAACTTCCTCGAATGTGACATCTCTACTAATTTCAATCAACTTCTGACTTGGAACATATATCCTGTAGGCTTTTGATGTCTCACTGTAGCCCACGAATATTCCCTTCTTGCTAGAAGGCTCCAACTTAGTTCTCTTCTCTTTTGGAACATGAACCTAGACAAGACATCCAAAGATCCTCAAATGACTAACCTCAGGCTTCTTCCCTATAAAGGCTTCTTCTGGAGTCATATTTTCCAAGATCTTGTGAGGACTTCTATTCTGTACATATACTGTAGTCCTAGAAGCTTCTGCCCATAAGAAGGTTTGCTGATCCTGGTCATGAATCATGGCTTTTGCTGCTTCCGCGATTGTCTTGTTCTTTATCTTTGCAACACCATTCTTTTGAGGATTATAGGGAACACAAAACTCCCTCTTAAGCCTAGCATCAAAACAAAAATTTCGAAAGCTACCAGAGGTGTATTCTCCTCCATTGTCAGATCGAAGGATCTTAATTCTCTTACCAGAAAGATTCTCTACAAGAGCTTTGAATTCCTTGAACCTTTCTAATACTTCCTCGAACTCTTTAGTTTTCAAAAAATAAATCCAAGTCTTTCTAGAGTGATCATCAATAAAAAGAACATAATACAAGAAACCACTCGAAGAAGGAACAGACATAGGTCCACATAAATAAAAATGAATAAGGTCTAAAATACGTTGTACCCCACAATTAAAATTTTTGTTACCCTTAGACATTTTGAAGAAATGAGTAAAAGTCTTGTTAAATCAGTCAAAAAGGTCAAAATTTGGGTGTGCATGTCTTGCATGAGGGATTAAAACACAATATTTTCAAAATCTGACGGTATGGGTCTTCTTAGAGCAGCTTAATCTACAAAACCCAGATCTCAGTTTTTCATCTCTACTTTTTAGGAAAACTGTTATTTTTAGAAATTTTCTAAAAATAGTTACTTTTTCTAGGTTTCTTTTGAAACAGATACTCGCAAAACTTTTCTAAAAATAGAAAGTTTTAAAAAATAGAAAGTTGGTCGGTTAGGGTTCAAACTGATTTTGATTAGCTCAAAATATTTCCATATCAGGCTTGTGTAGTCAGAATCTCAAAATAATCAGTTTTTCCCTAGTGGGTCTATTCTGCTTTTTCAGAAGCATATCAGGAGCTCCGAGGTCATCAATGGAGGTCAGTCAGCTGCCAGGCGTTAGATTCAAAACTCAGGCGTTCAACAAAAGGCGAGTTGGTAAGCAAGCACGAAGAACGGAGAGGAAGGTGAAAAAACTATGAAAATTTTCTAACATTGGTTGACTTGGGCCCCCTAGGTGAGAATAGGCGCCCATCTTTTTAGAGCATTAAATGATGAAATTAGGGTTTGCGCCTCCAACCAAAGTTGCTCAGTTCTCTTCTAGCTCCGCAACGAGTCCAACGGTGTAGTCAACAGATCATCCAGTCGCCCGGGATTCGAAGCTGAACAGGGAGGATACAAACTGAAGTCGGAAACAAAACGCTAAGCCTATTGTGCAGACGAAAGTGAGAGGTTCATCTCTTTGCTAAAGCAATACCGAGATGTCTTTGCCTGGTCATATGAAGATTTGAAAGTTTTTACACCAAGAGAATTGTCTCACACAATTCCTCTTAAACTTGAAGCGAAGCCCTTCAGGTAAAAGCAACGACACTATAATCCGCTGATTCAAGATACCATCTACGTAGAAATCCAGAAGATGGTGAATGCAACAATCGTCTTTTCGATCCATCATTCCACCTGGGTGTCGAATATAGTTCCTGTGTGCAAGAAGAACTGAGAAATCAGAATTTGCGTGGATTTCAGGAATTTAAATCAATCATTGCTCAAGGATAATTATCCTTTGCTGATCATGGAGCACACCTTGCAGATAGTTACCGGTTCAGAGATGGTGTCCTTATTGGATGATTTTTCTGGTTATAATCAAATTGTAGTAGCTGAAGAAGATCAGTTCAAGATGGAATTGACAACCTTGTGGGGTACATTTGCTTATGAAAGAATGCCCTTTGGCCTCATCAACGCCGGTGCTACTTTTCAGAGAGCCATGGATTTGGCATTTGGAGACTTGAGAAATAAAGTAATCGTTGTCTATCTAGACTACCTCACTGATTTCTCGAAGACAGAAGGAGATCATTTTTCACACCTAGGGAAGGTCTTCGAGAGATGCAGATACCACAAAATATCGTTAAATCCCAAAGAGTCTATCTTCATAGTGACGGAAGGTAAGTTGCTTGGCCACATCGTCTCCAAGGAGGGAACGCAAATTGACCCGAGCTGGGTCAAAGCTATCAGAAGTTTGTCTCTTCCAACAAGCAGAACAGGGGTACATTCTTTCTTCGGTAAAGTGAATTTCATACGAAGATTTGTACCAGATTTTTCTGAGTTGACTAAAGATATATCTGCTATGATGAAGAAGAAGACTGTTTTCAAGTAGACGGAAGAAGGCAAAAAGACGTTTACAGCAATAAAAGAAGCCATCAGTCGAGATCTAGTGCTAGTTCGTCTTGATTTTGAAAAGGAATTTATGCTTTATTGCTATGCATCAGAGCATACTCTATCTGCCATTCTAACACAGAAGTTAAATGAAGAAACTGAATCTCCAATAGCTTTCATGAGCGCCAGTTTCAACAACAGCGAATCAAGATACTCTCAGATTGAAAAGAATGCTTATGCAGTGGTCCGAGTTGTAAAGAATTTTAGATTTTATATCTTAAATATTCACACGATTGTGTATGTCACAGATCCAACAGTGAAAAGCGTGTTAACTCAACAACACATGGGTTCCAAGAGAGGAAACTGGGTCGCGAAAGTGCAAGAATATGACTTGGAGATCAAGTCAACCAAACTCGTCCGCAGGAGAGGTCTTTGTCAGTTAATAGCAGAAGATGGTGATAAGAAGCTTCAAGCCTAAGGTATACTTGAGATTGAACCTGAAATTGAGGAGGATCTTCCTATGGTCTTACTAATCAAATCTTCGGGAGAATGGTTTATTGAGATATGGTATTACCTAACATATGGTGATTGTCTGAATCATCTGAACAAGCAACAAAAGAGAACGCTTAAGCTAAAAGCACAAAATTATGTAATCATCAACAATGTTTTGTACAAGCGGGGGCTTGACGGAGCATTTTTGTTGTGTCACCAAAGATCAACAACGACATTTGCTAGAAGCTTTCCTCAATGAAGCATGCGGTGGTCACTTTTCTTCGAAGGTGACAGCTTTCAAAATCTTGCGGGCACAATACTTTTGGCCGACCATGTTCCTTGATGCATATGAATGGGTGCATAAATGTTAGTTGTGTCAGCAGTTTGTTGGCAAAACGAAGTTGGCAGCCGCTGCTCTCAGGCCAGTTGTTATAGACGCTCCATTTCGGCAATGGGTTTGAGATTTTATTGGTCCTATCAACCCACGTTCTAGCAAGGGGCATATTTATGTCCTTACAGCTACTGATTATTTCACTAAATGGGTTGAGGGCATTCCCACCAAGCGAGCTACGTCTGAGGTCGTGTGTGAGTTCTTGAAGGAAAACATTGTCACGCGCTTCGGAGTGCCTCGCAAAATTGTGACAGAGAATGCAACATGTTTCTCATCTGAGGAGCTATTGGAGTTTTTTTTTATCACAACTTTTTATCTCATTCATCAGATTATTACCCCTCAGGGTAATGGACAAGCTGAATCATCAAACAAGAACATTGTCACAATCATTCGCAAGTTGGTTGATTCCAATGAACGAACTTGGCACAAGAAGCTCTGTCATGCTCTTTGGGCCGATAGAATTACTCCAAAGAGAGCCATTGGTACCTCACCCTTTATACTCCTGTATTGTACAAAAGCAATGATACCTATGACATTGGAGTTGTTCGCTTTACAGCTGGCAAATGCAGTAGAAGATGGAGAATTCACAGATCCTGTCGAGAAGCGCATCTTGTACCTGACAAAGCTTCAAGAAGAAAGGGTGGAGGTGGTAGAGAGAATCACTCAGCACCAGTAGCGGGTGAAGAAAATTTTTGACAAGAAAGCTCGCCAACGAGATTTCGAGGTGGGAGATCAAGTCCTCTTATGGGATAAGAGACATGAGCCCAAGGGAATGCATGACAAGTTTGATTCCTTGTGGCTAGGACCGTTCAGAATTCACGAGCTCGCAGGAGAGAACACCTATATTCTCTCGTGCTTGGATGGAAGTCTCCTTCCTCTACCACACAGCGGGCAGTACCTGAAGCACTTCGTCCCTTCAGTGGTGGAGTAAGTTTCCCTAAAATCTCTTTGTAAATATTTTTCTTTGTTTGTCATGATGTGTTTCCCCTTTCCGTGATGTGATCGTTATGTTGTGTTTCCCCTTTCCGTAACATTCCTGTCGTGTAATAGGTGATTAGGAGTCTTGTTTTAGGTGATTTTTAGGGAAGTCCAACTATTAGGTGAATGCTAGGAAGTCCGGTGTTAGGTGACTTGGGAAAGTCTTGCAACTAGGTGATTAGGAATGACGCTGACTCCGATACCCAATGGACAAGGCATTGGTCTAAGCTGAATCTCCAGAGACTCTATTGTTCTCCTATGCCGTACGTATCCGCATGGTCCCCAAATAGAGCCAATTTTGGTGTTGTACCCCAAAATTAAAATTTTTGTTACAATTGGACATTTTGAAGAAATGAGTAAAAGTCTTGTTAAATTAGTTAAAAAGGTCAAAATTTGGGTGTGCATGTAATGCATGAGGGGTTAAAATGCAAAATTTTCAAAATTGACGATCTAGGTCTGCTAAGAGCAACCTAATCTACAAAACCCAGATCTAAGTTTTTCATCCTTACTTTTTAGGAAAACTGCTATTTTCAAATTTTTTCTAAAAATAGTAACTTTTTTTGTAACTTTTTTTGGGTTTCTTTTGAAACGGATACTGGCAAAACTTTCTAAAAATAGAAAGTTTATAAAAATAGAAGGTTGGTCCATTAGGGTTCAAACTGATTTTGATTGGCTCAAAATATTTCCATATCAGGCCTGTGCAATCAGAATCTCAAAATAATCGGTTTTGCACTAGTGGGTATATTCTGCTTTTTCAGAAGCATATCAGGAGCTCCGAGGTCAGTCGACCGCTAGGCGTCAGATTCAACAATCAGGCGTTCAACTGAAGGCGAGTTGGTGAGCAAGCACGAAGAACGGAGAAGGTAAAAAAGCTGTGAAAATTTTCTAACACTAGTTGACTTGGGTGCCCTAGGTGAGAATAGGCGCCTATCTTTTCAGGGCATTAAATGATGAAATTAAGGTTTGTGCCTCGAACCAAAGTTGCTCAGTTCTCTTCCAGCTCCGCAACGAGTCCGACGGTGTAGTCAACAGATCATCTAGTCGCCCGGGATTTGAATCCGAATAGGGAAGATCCAAACTGAAGTCATAATGAAAAAGAATAAAAATTATCAAAATTTGACTAAGTCTGGGAACTCTGGGTGCTCCTGGTGAAGAAGGGCGCCCAACTTTTTGGAGAACCTAACTCACCAGTTAGGGTTTTAGAATATGTTCAATCTCTTCAGTATTCAGCCAGCTTGATAACGCTTGTCTCCGTCAGAACATCTGACTGTCCAAGCTCCGACAGATTCAAATCAAATTTAAGGATACAAAATGAAGGTTCAAACTTGTAGATGAAGTCAAATGAAAAAATGGCAAAGTCTGGAAGGTTTGGACGCCCCAGGAGAGAAGAGGCGCCCAAGTTTTCAAGTGCCTAAATAGATGAATTTGCAGATGTGGCTCTAACGCTATTTCTTCACAGTTGATCCAGTTCTCCAACGAGATATTCAACGCATCAATAACAGTTTGTAGTCACCAGATAGGAAAAGTGTTGTACCCAAAACCAAAATTTTTGCTTCACTAAGGCATTTTGCTTAATTGAGTCTTAATCTTGTTAAAGTGATGTCAGAAGGTCGTTTTTGGGGTTTTTAAATATGGAGTTGGTGTCAGTGTCATGTCAGTCTGTCGCTGAAAAGATTTAAGAAAAGTGAAAATCTGAACGAAAACATCAAAATTTTCTATCTCTGGAGAAGGGAGCACTTTCTCAAATGGGCCCCCTATCTTTTAGGGTCTCAGATCTTGTTTCTAGGGTTTGTCACCTTCAGCAAACATTCGTCCGGCATCATGTCAGCTTCGCAGTGAGCTATCAAGTCTGTCAAACGGACCTGTTTCGAGCAAGTTGTGGTGAATACAGCGCAAAACAAGGCGAAGGCGAGAATTGGCTAACACTGGTAAAAAGCGCAGCTTTTGGGAATGGCGCCCATCTTTCTGAGGTGCCAAATGGAGGTTTTTGGCTAAATGCCACCCAAGATGTTTATCTCACTTTTGTTCGAGCTTCGCGACGCATCCGTCAGTGGGTGAATCTGAGTTGCTGAAGTGCCTGAACCTGAGGTCAAACGTAGGGTCAAATCTTAGTCAGAACGTAAGAGGAAAAAGCAAAAGAGCACATTTTAGGAAAGGCGCCTAAGCTTTTCAAGCCTTTAATGCTTTCTTTCTGATGATTTTAGATATTCAATGTGTCCGTGTTACGTTCAGCTTTCCGTTGCCTGTCTCCGTCAGTTTGTGAGATGCCTCAGCAGCTTGCAGTCGAGGTTTTTGTGATATTCTAGCTAGTTCCTGAAATGGCTAAGTCTGGGATGAAAAGAGCAACTTTTGAAAATGGCGCCCTAGTTTTTCACCCCTCAGATGTTGTTTTCTTGGGAAATGTGCCTTTGCAGCTGTTGTGCAGAATGATGTCAGCTACGCAGTGAACCCGAGTTCCAGTCCTGAAAGTTAAGAAAATGAAAGTTATGAAGGATTTATTTTTCCCTTCGTACGAAATGCAGAAGTCAAAATTTGACTAAGTCTGAGAAAAAGCGCAGCTTTTGCAAAAGGCGCTTGGATTTTTGAGCCTTCAGATGACAGTTTTATGACGTGCAGTTTCAAGATATCTTTTGATCAGTTTTTACTAAGCTTTGCAATGCACCTGTCAGCCAGCTAATCGGAGAAGTCAGTCAACCGGTGTCAGAGGATTAACAGAGGTCCCGGCAGAGGTTTTAACCTAAATTTTTATAAAATTTGGCTAAGTCTGGAATTCGCCTTAAGAGGTCAAAGTTGAATTTTCGAAAGTGAGTTGAATGGACGCCTTAACTGGAGTTCTGACTGCAGTTAGACTAAACGATTTTTGGGTTGTCATCTTCAGTTCATATGTTGGCATGTGGAGTGATCTTTCAGTTTGCATGTCGAGTTAACTAGTTCGCATGTTCAGTTAACTATCTTGCATGTTGAGTTAACTTGATTGCATGTTCACTTAACTGAAGATTATCACTGAAGGTCAACTAAAGTCCACATGCATGGCGAATTTGGTTACAGTTGTGAAGTTTTTAGTGAAGATGGCGCTTCATTAAATGTCAACTGGAGTTCAAGTGGGACGAATTGAATGATGAAGCATATTTTAGTGAAGTATGGCGCATGAAGTTGTTAACTTTAGTTCCAAAAGGGTCGCCATGCTTAGATATTTTTGATGAAGAGTTAATTAGTGAAGCTACGCATTTTTCAAGGAATGGCGAATTTAGTTCCAAAAGGGTTGCTATATTTAGATTTTATTGATTAAAGCATGTGAAGTTGGCGCATTCTTGAAGGCTAACTGAAGTTCCAAAAGGGTCGCTATTTTTAGAACATATTTATTGCATGAAGATGGCGAATTCCTCATCTCATTCTTGATTGCTAACTGAAGTTATCAAAAGGGTCGCCTTAGGTTAAATTTGGTGAATCCAAAGCAAGTGTGAAGGATGGCGAACTCAATGAAGATGATTAACTGAAGTCAAACTCGTATAGAGTGGTTAACTGAAGTGTTGAAGGGCAAACCCTAATGCATGGCCATTTATTTAGCTTGTTTGAGTTTTAGTTAACTAAAATGGGGTCCAATTAGAAGCCAAGCGCACTTTTTAAGCATTCTTTGCTTAGTGCGAATTTTCTATGATGAAAATCTATATATTTCAAGCATGGCGTCCATTATTTCATCATCTTTTACTCTGAAGCTCTTATTCTTCTTGAGCGACCAGCAAGCTTAAGTTGATTCAGGTGTCC
>VDFB02331475.1:0-34812 GCA_007258455.2 Sequoia sempervirens | reverse complement strand
AATGAAGACTTTCCGAATGCACACTTATTCCAGATTGCAATATTGCCCTCATGGTACGAGAAGATTGGAGAATATCTGTCCACATCCACGTTCCCGAAAGAAATGCCACCAGCCGAAAGAAGGAAGCTCGTACTTAAAAGTAAGACATTCCAGTTGATCAATGGTTTACTCTACAAGATGGGACCCGACCAGATCCTCCGGAGATGTGTCATAGAGGAAGAGATACCTAGCGTACTAAAGGAGGCACATGAAGGACTGGCTGGCGGCCATATGGGACCAAATGCTACAGAAGGGAAAATTCTCTTGGCAGGCCTATGGTGGCCGACGATGCACACTGATGCCAAGGAGTGGGTGTTAGGCTGCGACACTTGCCAGAGGGTCGGGAAACCATTAAAACGGGACTTCATGCCACTGCATCCCTCACAACCACAGGAATTGTTCGAACGATGGGGATTGGATTTCATTGGACCATTAAAGGTGAGTCACCTACATCGATGTCGATATATTGTGGTTGCTACTGAATATCTGACGAAGTGGGCTGAAGCTCGAGCATTGCCAGACAATACAGCGCAAAGCACGGCAAGATTTATCTACGAGCAAATAGTGACACGGTACGGCATCCCCATTCAGATCACGAGTGATCGTGGAGGGCATTTCGTTAATCATGTTATCAGGTTGATGACGACGGAGTTCCGAATTTTTCACAACCTGTCAAGTCCATACTACCCGCGAGCTAATGGCCAAGCGGACTCTACAAATAAGGTGCTCGTATCAGTTATTCACAAATCATGTGGCATGGAAGAAGCTAACTGGGAAGAAAGGTTACCAGCCGTCCTATGGGCATATCGTACAACGTACAAAGTAACAACGGGCCACACGCCCTTCCAATTAATGTACGGTCAGGAGGCGGTGATGCCGATGGAGTATATGGTACCAAGCCTAAGGATAGCCGTAGAGAATCGGTTGGGCGATACTGAAAATTTAAAGGAAAGACTATACCAACTGAATAAGCTGGACGAGCGAAGGGTGATGACACAATGGGCGACGGAGAACATGCAACGGCAAAGGAAATATTGGCACGACAAGCATCTCCGACGAATGAATTTCCAGCCGGGCCAGTTAGTTTTGAAATATAACGGCCGTAACGAGATCAAGCAGGGGAAGTTTAAAGTTCATTGGTTAGGACCATTCCGAGTACGGGAAGTATGTGACAATGGTTCTATAAAGTTAGAAAATCTAGATGGGTCACTGATATCGGAGGCAATCAACGGATTGAAGTTAAAGCCATATCAGGAGAGAAAGGAGAAGAATACTATCGCCATCAACATGTTGGGCTATGCCACAAAGGAAGATTGGCCTGTGCAAAGTGAAGGCCCGAGAGAACAAGACTGGGGACTAGGAGGTCCCGGATATGTAGCAGATGATGTTTGGGCAGAATCAGGCCGAGATCAAATAATTGAAGAAAGGTTGGCAGAGAAGCGAGTGGAAGGAATTGCAGTACCACAGATATACAAGCACCTAACCAATGCAGTATTCGGAACACCAACACTATGGTGGAGAATGGGGGGACACTGGTGCCATATAGCCCTGTATGAAGGCCTCCGGCTAGGATACCTGGCGAAAGAAGTAGACACCGAGGCGCAGAAAGAGAAAGAGGAACAACTCGCCCAAGAGAGAAGCCTGTGTAAACTTGAGGATGCTGATGATGAAGCACATGATTGGAATGATGAGCAGTGGGAAGCCTATTTTGAACGAACAGCTCCTTGTTTAAAGACTGTATTGATGACAGAAGATATGTTCATTTCAAATGTAGACGGGTACACTGAAGATGTCATTAAGCACTCGAGACGAGAACGGAGGAAGGTGCCGAGGCTGGTGACACGAGATGGGCTCTGGAAAATAATACCTGTTGCAGCCGAGCCACCAACTATAGATGGCGAAGAAGTTACGTGGTATCAACGTTATGAAGGGCGATATATCAACGGCAGTTTCAAAGGTATTGGCCCTGCTCCATTGCTTGATAAATGGTTTGATATAAAATATATAGGATCATGTTGTGAGAAAGAATGCTGTAAGCGGCCCCCGTATACGTGCAAATGGTACTATGCATCTGAGGTAAAGGTGAGAACAGATAGAGGAGTACAAGGAATAAAAAGAACTTTTGAAGAAGAAGAGAGAGGAGAGGAGAGAGAAAATAAACAAAAATTGAAAAAATTAAAGACAGAAGAGAAAAAATTTAAAAGGCAGAAAAAAATGGAGGATCGGAGAATGAATGGAGAAAAACAAAGAAAATGCAGTAGAAAGGAGAGAGAAAACGGAAATAAAAGAAACATGGATTGCAAGTTAAAAAGAATTAAAGAGAGAGAAAGAATGTTAAGTGGAAAAAATAAAAGTATTAAAAAGACAGACATATTATATGAAGTTTTAAAGAATAAAAGAAATGGACTTATGGTAAAAGCAAAACCGACCAAGGAAAGAGAACATAAAATTAAAATTAAAGTTAAAGTGCGAATTGTGACCATCATCCGCCAAGGAAGAAAAGCAGTTGAAGGAAGTAAAAATCGAAGGAGTATTAAAAGAAAACGCCTTAGAGTGCAAGTTGCATAGCATCAAGTCAACCCATCAGAGTACTCTCAAGTCGTACGGCATCCTTTCACTCTATTGCAAGTCGTACGGCATTCTTTTGCTCACTTGCAAACCGTACGGCGCCATTCACATCAAGTGCAAACCCTGCAAGTCGTACAGCGTCAAGGGGATATCTCTATCGTGCAAGGTTCAGCATCTTCTCCTCTGGCACTTCTTGAGATCTTGGTCGTACGGAAAATATTGACTCCATTCTCATGGCACGAATGGTTGTTTCCAGTCGTACGGCGCTCCAGGTGTATTGAAGTCGTACGGCATTCAGACCAACTGAACTATGTATTGAAATCGTACGGCACCCTCAGTGAGTTGTTTTTTAAAGTCGTACGGTATTCACAAGGTTCACATAGCATAAAAAATTTGCAAACCCTTCATTCTCGAGTTGAACAGTGCACAGAGACCTTAGTACGACATCTTCACACTCTGGGCATCATATGGCACTCTCACAGTTTTGAGATTCTTGGCATCGTACAGCTCTCTCACTCAGAAGAATTTCACATCGTACGGCTTTGTCACTCTCAAGCTCCTGGCATCGTACGGCTCTCTCACTCAGAAGATTCTCACATCGTATGGCCATTCAACCAAATCGTATGGCCCCTCCAAATTACACGGATTGGCCAAGATTCTCAAATCGTACGGATTACAGATATTCTTCAACTTGCACAGTATTCACATCATCATCAAGTCGTACGGATTTTTCAAGTACTACAGATCGTACGGAATTCATTGTTCATCCATCTTGTACGGCCCCAATTGTTCATCCAGAGTGTACGGCTTTTACTGTTACTCCAAGGCGTACGGCATTTTCAAACTTTTCCAGAATTTTGGCATATTCAGATTTATGAAGCACGGCAGTTATTGAATATCAGCAGTTTCGGCAGTTTTGATAACTGTTTCGAAGGTTATAAAATCGGCTGGAATCGCCGAACTGATAGAAAAATGGACAAAGGCAAGAAGGTTGTGCAGCATAGGCCGAAGATAGCCTCGGCGGGAAAGAGAAAGAAGATGGAGGCTGATCATGAGACGATGTCATGGGAGAATCTTACTGGCAACGAGTGAAAACAGTGGTGGTGAAGCACTGCCGATGACCACTCTCTGAAGATTGCATTGCAACATGCTCGGGTAGACAAAGCTATGTTAGTACCCTTCTTCAATTCTCGGGAGTTCGAGCCGTGGCTGAAGGCAATAGTAGACAATTACTGCAGGCATACTTACAAATCGGTAATTGATTACAGAGGTTGCCCAGTTACCATTTCATTTTGGCCACAGGACTTCGAGCGAGTGTTTGGCGTACCAGCCTCTAGAGTAGGGGTTAACAGACCTAAGAAGATGACACAAGAGCACAAGGAAGTGTTGATCAAACAAGTGTGTCGAAGTGATTTGACATCGGAGGAACAGAATACTATATGGAATGTTGGCAATAGAGGTCTCCGGAAACACTACTTGGCAACAGCAGAATGGAAGTGCTTGCTGGACCTAATGAAATGCCGACTCACAGGTGCCAGCCGAGCATCCGATATTGCTATATGGATGGTGGACTACATGGTCGGACTCCGCGTCGGCCGAGTGTACAACTGGGCCAGGTTACTTGCCGAGAGGATGCGGGATTTTTTATCACAGAGGCATAAAGCTTTTTATATGACCCAGCATGCTATAGCTCTTTTCCTCGATGCCGTCCACACGCAAGTGCCCGAAGGCAAATAGGGTCGATTGCAGCCACTCACTCACCTGGATCCCGGGTTGCCGATAGTATTTTACTGGTCTGAACTGGAAGCGAAGCAAGCTGGCGAGGGCACGGCTTCAGGAAAGAAGAGAAAACAGAAGGAGGCATCGGTGGAAGAGGAAACATCAGCGGAGGAGGCCTCTGAACAGAGTAATGCATCGGACAAGGAGGAGCCCATTGATTTATATTCCTCGTCCTCGGAGTCTAGTTCACCGGTCGATGAGGAGGTGTCCGTCGCCATCGGTGGTCAGGAAGTAGGGGAGATCGACATACTGTTGTTGCAGCCAGCAGGGTTTACTCTTCCCGCACCGCCAACCAGGAAGAACACACACTTAGTGACATTCACTCTTCTTGTTTTGCCAGTTGGAGCCGGGCGAATGTTGAGGGTAGCTGCCTCATTACCTGGTGCATCGCCAGGGTGGGCACCACTTGCCACTAAGACATCGCAGGGGGCAGCCACTATATCAGCAGGTTCCACTGCCTCTGTCGAGATATTGCCAGCGGCCTGTTCCCTTACACCACTGCCAGGCTCGGCAGCGTCAGGAGTGGCAACTTCAATAGCAGGAACTGGGGAAACGATTGCGGCCACTGAGGAGACTACCCCAGCCCCAGGAGCACCCGGGGTAGCCTAGATTGATAGCTGGTTGGGATCAGTAGGCCTCACCTTAGAAGTGGCCGAGCAGCCAGAACAGCGGGAGAAGAGTCCCTCGGAGGGACTAGGGGGTGAGGAAGGGCCAGTCGTTCACACTCAGCAAAGTGAGACGGCCAGACTTGGCGAGGATGCACTTGCACACCCTGAGGCTAGAACAGAAGAGGAGCCAGGGACAGCCATACATGAGCCTCAGCAGATAGTCGAGGAACCGCCCCAGGAGGAGATAGAACCTTTTACAGCTCCCGATGATGAGGAGAACGAGGAGGGTGACTCCACGGAGGGATTCGTTGTGGAAATGTCACAACCAGACCCATCAGACCCACTAGGCACGGTGCAACGATATGTACAGGAGCTAGAGCATATGGGCAGGTTAATGATCCAAGTGGGACAGGTTTCTAGAGACCTCAGGATTGGCCGATCTCCTCTAGTGGGCCAGGAAGTTCAACGCATCTGAGGATTCGTACAAATGGGGTGTGAGGCTGAGTTCACACGGATATTCGGTGAGGAGTGGCCAGCAGGAGAGACTCCTACAATGATGAGAGCCTGGCGGGGTCGACCACCGAGACTAGTAGGGCAAGACGCAGGGGTTCTGGAAAGCTTATATCACATAGAGCTTGCCTTTCGGGATGTCTTTATCCTCATGAAACGCCAAGTATTTTCTACTGAGGTAGTGGTATCATGAAGAGTGGAAGCCTATAGACTCCTGCAGAGGGTTAAGGAGGAGTCCACTGCCACCATAAGGAACATCCAGAATGACTTGGCCGAACAAACTCGGCTTGCCAGTGAGAGGGGAGCTCGATTGGAAGTCTTGGAGCCTCGGGTGGCCGCCTTGGAGGAGGAAGCAAAGCAGAAAGAGGAAGCATGGAAGCAGCGAGTAAAAGCATTGGAAGATCAGTTGGCTGCAAAAGATGTTGATTTGGTGGCCAAGAGTGCAGAGGTGGAGAAGGAAAAAAGCCAACTGATGGAGGCAGCCCGTATGGTTAAGGCTGCGAGGGAGAGGGAGATACTGGCAGATCGGCAGCTTCGCACACGTACCGAGGAGGTGAGGCGACTGCGAGCGGAGCATTCTTCCACTACTCCAACGTCATCTGTGCATCCAGGGACGCACTCACTTCCCCCTACTTCTCATTGAACTTGTCTTTCTATATGTATGTCGTCTGGAAGACGACTTCTTTTGTGGGGGGGATGATGTAGATAGCATAACTTACTTTTGTGTTAGTCGGCCTTGGTCGTAGTCGGCCAATTGCTAATAAAGCTATAGATTAGTAAGAATAATACATGTCATGTACTTTCAGGTAATCAAGCCCCGATTAATGTTAATGTTGTTATGAAACGTCGTGTCGGTTGGTTATCTAACCACCGCCGAACGTTATATGTAGTCAGTTGTTGTAGTCGGGAGATAGTTATGTGCCGATGGTTATAATGTTAAGCACTGCTGATACTCTTGGATTGTACATGATTTTTCTGATAATGAATAAAGTTTCTGGTGTTTAAACATGATATCTTTCTGGTTACTGTTTTATTCTATGTTCTGCACATGACTAGTTTGCCAGTAGTACGTAAGATTTGAATTAAATTCCGTAGGCAAACAGATGTATCTAGTCAATACTAGACCAGATATTTGCTATGCAGTGAGTGCAGTTAGTCAGTTCATGTGTGAACCAAGGAAAATACATCTAGTTGCAACAAAGCATATTCTGAGATACTTGCATGGCACAGTTGGGTATGGCTTGAGATATTCTTCTGGTGTGGACTTGGAGCTGCATGGATATTCTGATTCTGATTGGGTAGGGTGTGTTGCTAATCGGAAGAGCACTTCTAGATGTTGCTTCAATTTGGGGTCTGCGATGATATCCTAGTGTAGCAGGAAGCAGTCTTCAATGGCCCTTAGCACTGCAGAGGCTGAGTATATTGCAGCATGTGTGGCAGCTCAAGAAGCAGTGTGGCTTCGGAAGCTCCTTACAGGATTGTTTGGACAATCATTGGGGCCGACTGTCATTCATTGTGATAATCAAAGCTGTGTGAAGCTTTTTGTCAATCCAGTGTTTCATGACAGAACTAAACATGTTGAGAGCAAATACCACTATATCAGAGATATGGTATTGAGGAAAGCGATTCAGTTGAAGTACATCAGCACTAATGAGCAGACGGCAGATATTCTCACAAAGCCTCTCTCCAGAGTAAAGTTTGTGTACTTTCGAGACAAGCTTGGTATTGTGGAGAATGAAGCCCTAGCTGAGAGGGAGACTCAGCATCAGTGATCTTTTGTGATTTGCTTTAATGCATTTCTCTCTGTGAGAGAGATTTGAGGTCCTTGTTAATGCATTTCTCTCTATGAGAGAGATTTGAGGTGTAAGCCCTTGTTTAATGCATCTTTCTCTGTGAGAGAAATTTGAGGTGAAAGCCCTTGTTTCCACCCTTTGGGAGTAGCCATGGTGGATGTCATGTGTGTGACTCCATAACAACATCACGTGAGAGAGTCCGTGATGATCTTCTTGTACTTGTGTTTTTCACCCTTTGGGAGTAGCCATGGTGAACGTCACGATGAGATGACATCACGTTGAGTGATTCCATGATAGGCACCCTTGCACATTTACCATACATGGGAGTAGCCATGTTGGTTGATATCACGATGAGGTGATATGTTTCTTTTCCACATATGGCAGTAGCCATGGTGGTTGACATCACGATGAGGTGATATGTCTTGCACAACTGGAAGTATTCCTCGCTAGCTGAGAGGGATTGTTGATGTTATTGGCAGGGTCGGGCTTCTACTTCCAGCCCAGATCATTCATGAAGAACAAATTAAATGCATAGCCTAACAGCTATTTAATTTGCTAAGGTAACGGTTGATGAAGAGGTGCTTCATCATATAGCATTTAATTATTATTAATGAGGCCAACATCATGGAGGCGCGATTTCTTGAAGAGATATTGAGAGGCTGACTTCATGTGTCAAGGAGACGCGATTATTGGTGAAGGCAGACATGAAGACTTGCAGAGATGCATCCTATCCCTCTCTCTTGTATATATATGAGATGCTCTTTCATCACATCATATCGATTATTGCATTCATAGTTCGAGTTCAAGCAAGTGCGAATTTATACAAGTTCAGATTGAAGCCATTGAAGGAGGTCAATATATTTATCAAGAGTGTTGTAATATCTTCAAGTGATATCGCATTACTTTGTTGCTGTGTTTGGCATCATTATTGGCCTCATTGTAAAGGAGTTCATTATTTGATATTCAATATATAAGCGATATATTGTTGTTGGGTTTTTCTCCCTCAAGTGGAAGGGTTTTCCCAGGGTATATGCTGTGTCTATTTGTCTGATTTTTGAAATAAAATTCTGCTTTTATTATCTGATCAGAAAACTAACATATGCCACCTCCTCCAAATGACAAATTGGTAGACACATATAAGTCTAGTTATAATATAGAAGATGATCTCAAGAAAACCCAAGCAAATATCTCCATGTTTGAATTGATTCATATGACAGATCAGAAAGCAGTGTCGATAAAAGCTTTGTCTAAACCTAAAGAGAAAAGCAAACAAACAAACAAAGCAGTTGATGCACACATGGCTATCTACAAAGAGAAGGTAGAGTGCCCTCATTTTCTCTTGACTATACAGATTTTGTAATGTCTCAGCCAAGATATTTAGTGATTAATTTCAAATCCAAAACAATTTCCACATATCTTTGCTAAATGCTAAATTTCTCCATAATTTCTTCACACCAATGTAACAAGAATTTAGCAATTCAACTTCTATTCAACAGGAAACTTCACCAAACTATAGGAACTGATTAGTATTATGTATTACACAGCAAAAAGCACCATATCTTGGTGGTAAAATGATAGTAAACAACAGCCACACAACTGAACATAAATTATATAACTAACCCTTGCACAACACACGCAACATTGGCAATTTTTGCTAATAGATAAATAGATTTTCCACCGAAAATTGAGGAAATCCTTATCAGGTTTGTATTACAGCAGCAATGATGACCCTACAGCAGCAAGTACAGAAAAACCAACAGCTACAGCAAAATAAAATCAAACCCACACCAAACATTGCAAACAGGATTTTTCCAGAGCCCTGGATTCAGCAATTTTGGCACCAACAAGCAATTAACTTCCCACAAATCTAAAAGAGGTGTCTGGGAAACTCTTAAGAACAGAAAAGTACTGTGTACAGCACTTACAACAGTAAACACATAGCACCAAAAATATGGAAATCATTCTACACAACAAACTTGTGAAAAACTGCAAACTTTTCCAATCAGCTCCAATACAACCTCAAGATGAGATTGCTCTCCTGAATCAAAATGGCTACATCCTCTAACTCTTGAAATCAATGGGTTTTTGTCCACTAACCTCCTCACCTGAAGGTTTTCATCCTCAGATGCAAGATTAAACCACAATGTCCAAACATTTTCATAAGAAATTTGTTGAAAAGGCCAAAAGATGTGAATTAAAGAAACTTTCTGATTTAAATAAAGAAGGGGGCACAAATCCCAACATCCCACTCGTGGAAAATAAATAAAATATTATTATTTCAATCAATTTCCCTCCAAACAACCTCATTCAAAAATAGCTCTTGTAACTCCCCACTCTCTTCAGTGCCTAATAATGTCAAGAATTTCTAGGTATTTGAAGATGACCAGCACATCATAGATTTCATTACAAACTAAAATTATAGATTAAGATCTCAGAGAGGACTTTGAGTTTAATGAAGATGGAGTCATAAATCTGAAAATAAACAACATTCCAAAAGGTGTGATCTCATTGGAGAGGTTGTTTGACATGGATAATGAGGATAACAAGGAGACATCACATTCTTCTAAAGGTGCACAGCATGATCCTCACAATTTCAGGACAGCAGAAGACCCAAAGAATATTTTTGTGAGAAAAGCTTGTCTAGAGGCAGAGAGAAAAGGTATTATATAGTGTAAGATCCCATGCTAAATCTGATTTGACTTTTCAGTTTTTGAGCTCTTAGGAATTCCGTCAAACAGTTCGCTTGCAAACTCTTTAATGCTAGTAAATGATTTTTGTTTTGTTTTTCTGTTTGTATGGATGCTATGACGCATGAAATGACTTCAAAAGACTTACTAACTTATGCCAATTGATTACAATGATAGCAAGATACAATGCAAGTGTAATTCAGACTTCCCAAACTGTCATATGATTAAAAATGAAAGTAAATCACAACTACAGCCAAAAGACAATTTAGCATTCACTTGGTAATCTAACTCCAAACTTCTTCAATTTGTATTGCCAATGGTCTTTTTCAACAGTTTGTAGATATGCCCAATAATTACTGAATAGTGCAATTTTTACAAGACAATGCATGGACTGAAAATGCTAATACAATCTGAGATGGATATGCAACTTCAGACTCCAACTGTTATTTTATTCAATGCACAACTGATTACAATGCTGACTGCCAAAGGCATCGATCTACAATGTTATCTAATAATGCAAATGACTACAAGGCAGCGACTAAGATAACTGTATGCTCAGAATAAATGAACCTAGAATGATGGCAGCGATTCCTGTCTTGGATGCCAATTAACTTCACCAAAATACAGCGCCTACAATATAAGAAAATACCACGATTCTTCCTTGACCTCAAATGCTGATAAAGTGAGCTCAAAATGTCAATAAATATTGCTGCCAGAATCCACGATTCCTAACCCTGAGGCAGTGCTTCTAACTGTGACCAATAGCTGCAAACTTCTTTATCATGAAGGCTACGATTTTTCCCTCCAACCCCTAATAAAATTTGATTCAATATGCTATCAACAATCTCACTTCCAAGCTGCTACCATCGACCTCTTATTGCAGACCAAGATGACAAAATCTGAAGTAGCTAAGTCTCTAATTCTTCTTCAACAATAATCTTCAAAACTTCTGATGTGCAGATAAATATTCTTTGAAACCCTTGATTAATCCTTCAATGAAGCACAATGTTGACTCCTGGATGATGCCAATCTGAAAGGCAATCCTTCGGAAGATCTTTCACAACCTCGGGTATGCGAAATCAAAGAGAGACTACGTAAAGACCCGGAGTGCAGAAAGTGCAGAAACCCTAGGTTTCTTCTCCTCCACAGCGAAACTCTTCAAAGGTCAATGTCAAAATCCTAAATGAATGAATCATAAGAGCTTTGGGTGATGCTTTACATATTTTTCCAAGAAGAGGTCGATCCTCTAGAAGGCTCTTTTAATCATTTAAAAATGATATTAAACATGCAATTTATAACTTTATAATATCTCCTCAAAGTGGGCGCCCAAATTAATTAATCATTAATGAGTCTTTTTATGTCTCATGGCCCCATTGACTTAAAGTGCAAACATAAACTTTATAATAAGCTTTTAATGATTAATTATTATTAAAGTCACCTTTAATAATAATTAAATGATATAACTTGCACCTTAATCCTTATTTCACCAAGCCAATTGAAAACTAGGATCAACACTACTTCCCCAACACATCCAAGTGCCTTACTATAAATAGTAACACCGGACTCCACTGACTAAGAGACTTACTATAAATAGTAAGTGTGTGAAACTAAGTCCTGAATCACCAAAAGAAGGCCAATCCTTAACCAAACTGAGCTCCAAAGAAGAAAACACTATGATAACTGCCAAACAGGACCCTCTAACCATCTGCATTAGCCTACAAGGGTCAGCTAATAGGCTAAATCATCAAGAAACTGGAACGAGCTAAAAAGGGGACATTACAGTCCGCCCTCCCTGAAATTGCTTGTCCCCAAGAAATCTCAACTGCCAAAAGAAAACCCTCTAAAAGATCACTCCACTTGGGTCCCACTGGAAGAACTGTGTAATGTCCCTAATACCACCAACCAACTCCTGCAACACCATCATCAGAACAACTAATAAATCACTATGAACCACGTCCACCTCAATATTAGATGTCTCAGGAGCATGAATCTCAAGGGGAAGTGACTCAGAATGCTGACAAAGTTTGCTTCACATATCTGCGCAAGGTAAGATATCATACAAACTGTCCACCACATGTGCATCAGAACTGTGCAATTGAAACAAATCGTGTTCAGGTGAATCAAAAGCAAAACTGTAGGCACTCCTCACCGTGTACACACTATAAAACTCCTTAGTGAGCCCGTCCTGGAATCTTGATGCACTAGAAGGATCCCAAGCACTACGATTATCGTCCAACTCTAAACTGGTACCTAGAGGAAGATCAGCATCAAGCTCGAAGAGTGGATTGTCATAAACCAATCTAGTGTTAGCCTCAAATAAAGAATTATTCACAAACTGCACAATTACTTTATGTTGATCTGAGTCATCCCTCTCCAAACCATTGGACCAACGAGTAGAATCAAACTCCTACACTAACTCACACGCCTCCTCCTGTACCATCTCCTTATCTCCCCTTCCGCTCTTCTCTCTATAGAGAGAGATAGAACGCAAGCTCCCATCTATAATTCCCCTCAACACGTAACCTCTACCATCCATTTTGAATCTCATCTCCATCTTAGGTATGTTGAGGATAAATTCTCCAATGTCTTGGAGCCATATCATGCCCAACACTATGTTCATCTCACCCATTTTAACCACATAGAAGTCAGCATGTAACTCATAGTCATTCAATAACAAAGTGAGATTACATATCTGCCTGGTGCAAGTGAGGGTATATCCATCGACACTCTAACTCTAAATCCAGCGAAGTCCTCTACCTAGAATCTACAGCTAGCCACAAACCCCTCATCGATAAAATTATGCATTGCTCCAGTGTCAAGCATAGCAATGCAATGCTATACATTAACCGTTCCCCTGATTCTGAATGAAGTCCCTTCCTGTATATTAGCAAATAAGACCAAGGGAGCCAAATTTGCATCAAGTCCAAACTCTGTAGAGGCTTTTCTGACCTCATCATCCTCTGGAGCCACTTGTTGATCTGAATTTTCAGAATCGGAATCCTCATAATACACCCACATCATACGGTTGGCCTTGCCCTTAGGCCTCAAAGGACAGTCATGCACTCTACTGTAAGGCTCCTTGCACCAGTAACACAATTGCTTCTTCCTCAATTCCTCCCGTGACTCCTCATCCACCTTAGTTGCTGATTTCTTTTTCTTATCAGTAGATTGTTGAGGATTCTCATTGCTGGAAGAAGTAATATTTTTAGTAGAAGACTGCTTCTTCGAATGTTACATCCCGATATTATAGCTACTAATGTATAGGGCGATTGATTGTAATGTTTGAATCTTGATGATGAATAAAACATGGTTGATCTCGTTAATAAATGAATGAGTTATGTTTAAATGATGTTTTCATTTGATTGTTACTTCTAAATGATTTAGTCTTGATTTAATGTTGCATACAATTATGGAATAATAGTATTCTAACTTGTGAGATGTTTTTACCTTGTTATGAGCATATGACTGCCGATGTCATGTCATGATGTGCAGGTATGAAGACTGTTCCTCCGGACAGAGGAGAGACATCATTCGGGGAGGAACTTGGTCGGGTAAACAGTAACGATTCCCAAATTGAGCATACACACACGTCAATATAGGTTCTGAGACACCAAGTCAGATAAGTTGGTCTTGATAAGTCATCCATAGACTTTAGGAGTCTAGTTTACTTCTTTGTGCTTGAGAGTGATGAGTGTTTGTTTATCAGACTTACAGTATTATGCTCATAACGTGAATGGACATAAGTGAATAGGTTAAGTGGGTGTGTATATACATGTATATAGTATACTGAGATATATACGAATATATGTGTATATATATACACACACTACCTATTATCTATGGATAAATAATATCACTATAATATTTGTCTTGGAATATATATATATATATATATATATAGATTGAAAGTACGTGGACCGACTAGCAAAATATATATTTGGCAATAAATATGTATATGTATATATATTTATATTTGTTAAATATAAATATAGTTATATATAAGTAATTATATATTAAAGATTATATATAATATTATTATAGTTATATTAAAATATATAAGTATATTAAATACTTGGGTATTTAAATATTTATATGTTTAATATTTAAAAGAACTATAATAATATTTATATAATAAAATATATATAATGAAATTATATTTAAACTTCTAAATTTATGGAAATTAACTTATTACTTAAATAGTATTTTAAAATCTCCTAAGTGAAAATTAAAGATTATATTTTACTAGGAGTAAATAAATATAAAAAATATATTTATGAATTTTATATTACCAGGAGTAATTTGGGAAAATTAAATATTACCTTGTGTAATTGGGAAAAAGATTTCTACTTTGCGTAGTTAAAATCATTATTATTATGAAGTAAATAATTGAATAAATCAATTATTATTATTAAAGCCTTAAATCATTTCTTTTTAAATAGAAGTTATTAAAACAATTTCAAATTCAAAGAATGAAATTCGCATTTTATTTTAAAGTGTTAAAAATTAAAGAAGGAAATTCGTGATTTGTAAAAAGGTGGAAGTTCAAATATTTAAAAGATTACCATATGAAATATTTAACTTATACATTTGAAAAGAGGCGAAATACTTTTAAGGGAACTTTTGGAAAAGTTCGAATTATAGCAAATGAATGAAAATTAAAAAAAAAAGAGGAAACTCTCCCGTGGAAATGGCGGAGGTCCCTACACAGCTGGGAATGAAAGAAGACAATTTCAAAGCTTTAAACCAGAAAATAGCAACAAACTACTGAGCTGTGTCGATTTGGAACTTGACCTAGAATGCAGCAAAAATATCATGGAAAATTCTTACGGCTGGCAGAAAAACGTGGCTGTAGATTTCGTTTATATTGCAAGTTGAAATATTCTTCGAATTGCTGGCTGTATAGAAGTCGAATCATCATGGAAGAACATGACTAAGGGTTTGGATGAATGGCAAGTAACACTTTGACTGAGTAAACATTGAAATCTGTCAATATACATGCCCAGAAATGGGGAAATTGTTTTAACTGCGGCCTATAAATACCTCACAAACTTTCATTCAAATACACTTCGGATTTTCTCTTCATTGACGTTTTTAGAGAGCTTATACACTGCAAATTTAAGAGCCAGTATTATGAGACTGTGTTAGTTATCTGTTTCAAGTGTTTCAGTGAGTGCTGATTATTCTCAGTTATAAATTACTGTGAGATAACAATAATATTCTTAATTTGGAGAATTTCTGAGTGGGGATACTGTTCGCTGAGATCAACAATAAAATATTGCTGGTGGAGTATTACCGGAAAGGAGCTGATACAGGCATGTTGTTGAATTAATGTTTAAAACTTTAAGTTATTTTTCTTTACTGTCTTGTATTTGCTGTCTATGTTGAACTGAAAATAATGAATTGTTTTAGTAATCATTTGTTGTTGATAATCTTTTATTGCATAATGGTCTAAAGGGATTTCATTTTATGCATGGGGAAAAGAATAGGGAATGACAATGTAGCTAAAGGAGATAGCTTAATGCAATTCGTTATATTCATTTTAGTTTAAGAAGATTTATAATGCATTTTGAATAATTATTGCATGTTGTGTATGATCTCTGTATATGGAGAATACGTAGACATACTTATTATCTACTAGGATCGAAATGATGGTAGAATCAAGTGAAGTCTTTTAGCTTAAGTTATTAGGATAACTGAGACAAGTTAAGTACTCCCAGGATAAAGAATTCCTAGTTAAGGGGATTGATACAAGACACTTGAAATACTGTTTTCATTTCTAGTAGGTTCGTGTGATTGTAGGATGTCTGGGATGACGGTTTCACCCATTGAAGGACAAACCTATGCGTAGAGTAAGGAAGCCTTAAGTCAAATCGGCCCTGAGTAGTGTTTATGATAGATGACCTTCATTCGAAGTACTGAATGAGAATACTTTGGCCAAAGTAGTGAAAGGTACGACATCCACCTAGATGTGAGATAGTTGAGACTACACTGTCAGTTCATTGTGATCCGAGTACTAGATCGAGATTGTGAAATAGCAAGGTTCTAGTTGTGTAGGACACACACTATGCTCAGTTGGTAATCGTTAAAGGATACCCTACCAATCTCTTCTTGAAGGGAGGGCCGTTCATTGCAAAATGATAGTGCGGGGACCGCATTATAAGTCCGTGGTTGGCGGAAAAGCGGAGTGATGTTTCTCCTCCACTGGCCGATGTACCAAGATTTGAAAGGGCGAACTCCTGGACCTTCTTACTTCTATTTGTGCAAAAGCTTACGAGCTATGTATGTAACTGTATTACTTTTTAACTCTGATTTATATTTGCAATGAAAATGAAATTCATGAGGAAACATATTGTAACTTGTACGTGTTTATCAATAAAGAAAGGAAGAAATTTATTGTAATATCTTTGTTACATGTTACTTTTACATGTTTTAAGTGAGAATTGGAAAATTTTTAATTTACGCAGAATTGGGTCATTACATCGAAGCAGCCAACTCCATACTTCGCGCCTTCTTCATTGCCTCCTACAATGAAGGGGGATCAAAAGCCTTGACCCATCCTCTCATGGGCTCAACTAATCCCTCTGTGAATAAAATAACTAACCTTCTTTCAAATATGCTAGGGACCATAACTGAAAGCCTCTGAAATTCGCTAATCTATGCCTCCAAACCACCCACCTACTTGAGTTGAGCAAGCTCTCTGAAATATAATTCTAGGTCTTTCCTGTCAAAGCACTCAATCAACCTGTCAGTGAATTCCTGGTAAGTGGTGATGAGGTGATGCTACAAGGTGACCATCCCATGGTGCCACCAATCATGAGCTAACCCATCTAGGTGCAAAGTTGCAAACTTGATTGCATCCTCCTCCGCCATAGGCCGAAGAGTCAAGAAGGTATCCAGCTTGTGAATCCAAGCTCGTGTTGTGACCTTCCCGCTACCATCAAATGTTGGGAGTGTGAGCTTGCTTGTGGCATGTTTTAAGTCCCTGCGTTGGTTCCTTGGTCTCCTATCTTGCCTTGTTCTGTTATGCTCCCTCTTTTGACTCATGTATTGATAAAAAATCAAATACTCCTTTACTTGTGCAGGTAGCAAATCCCATTCATTGTGCATTGTCATGACATTATCTGTGAATGTTGCATCTTCATTTTCTTCAACATTCTCTTCTTCTGGTTCATTCCTCAAAAATGTAGGACGCAAAGGTCTATCGGTGGTACGAGTAGGTGCTCTGTGTGCTCTCGGAATCCCCACAACACTCCCATTGTCTTCCTGCTTGTGATTTTGTCTTCTAGGAGCATTCATCTGTTCTATAGCTGCTGTGAGTTGCTACAAAACATCAGCTACATGTTGCTGCCCTGCTGCAATACCCCTCATGATTTCTCTTGCTTCTCTTTCTTCATTATTGGCTTCCTGTCTTGCTGGAATGCCACCTCTTCTATCACCCATTATGTCCTGTTGTGTATCTACAATTGGATTTTCTTGTTGTTCTGCCCTTCTACGAGTATAATACCCGTGTGGACCAATCTCTTGTGGCTGCATAAGATACCTTAACCCTCCAAACTGGCAGGATTAAAGCTCTAATACCACTATAAGAGTATGTGCTAAATCTGATTTGACTTTTCAGTTTTTGAGCTCTTAGGAATTCCGTCAAACAATTCGCTTGCAAACTCTTTAATGCTGGTAAATGATTTTTGTTTTGTTTTTCTGTTTGTATGGATGCTATGACGCATGAAATGACTTCAAAAGACTTACTAACTTATGCCAATTGATTACAATGATAGCAAGATACAATGCAAGTGTAATTCAGACTTCCCAAACTGTCATATGATTAAAGATGAAAGTAAATCACAACTACAGCCAAAAGACAATTTAGCAAACACTTGGTAATCTAACTCCAAACTTCTTCAATTTGTATTGCCAATGGTCTTTTTCAACAGTTTGTAGATATGCCCAATAATTCCTGAATGGTGCGATTTTTACAAGACAATGCATGGACTGAAAATGCTAATACAATCTGAGATGGATATACAACTTCAGACTCCAACTATTATTTTATTCAATGCACAACTGATTACAATGTTGACTGCCAAAGGCATCGATCTACAATGTTATCTAATAACGCAAATGACTACAAGGCAGCGACTAAGATAACTGTATGCTCAGAATAAATGAACCTAGAATGATGGCAATGATTCCTATCTTGGACACCAATTAACTTCACCAAAATACAGCGCCTCCAATATAAGAAAATACCACAATTCTTCCTTGACCTCAAAGGCTGATAAAGTGAGCTCAAAATGTCAATAAATATTGCTGCCAAAATCCACGATTCCTAACCCTGAGGCAGTGCTTCTAACTGTGACCAATAGCTGCAAACTTCTTTATCATGAAGGCTACGATTTTTCCCTCCAACCCCTAATAAAATTCAATTCAATATGCTATCAACAATCTCACTTCCAAGCTGCTACCATCGACCTCTTATTGCAGACCAAGATGACAAAATCTGAAGTAGCTAAGTCTGAAATTCTTCTTCAACAATAATCTTCAAAACTTTTGATCTGTAGATAAATATTCTTTGAAACCCTTGATTAATCCTTCAATGAAGCACAATGTTGACTCCTGGATGAAGCCAATCTGAAAGGCAATCCTTCAGAAGATCTTTCACAACCTCAGGTATGTGAAATCAAAGAGAGACTATGTTCTCAATGACCCGGAGTGCAGAAAGTGCAGAAACCCTAGGTTTCTTCTCCTCCACAACAAAACTCTTCAAAGCTCAATGTCAAAATCCTCAATGAATGAATCATAAGAGCCTTGGGTGATGCTTTATATATTTTTCCAAGAAGAGGTCAATCCTCTAGAAGGCTCTTTTAATTATTTAAAAATGATATTAAATGTGCATTTCATAACTTTATAATATCTCCTCAAAGTGGGCGCCCAAATTAATTAATCATTAATGAGTCTTTTTATGTCTCATGGCCCCATTGATTTAAAGTGCAGACATAAACTTTATAATATGCTTTTAATGATTAATTATTATTAAAGTCGCCTTTAATAATAATTAAATGATATAACTTGCACCTTAATCCTTATTTCGCCAAGCCAACTGAAAACTAGGATCAACACTGCTTCCCCAACACGTCCAGGTGCCTTACTATAAATAGTAATACTAGACTCCATTGAGTAAGAGACTTACTATAAATAGTAAGTGTGTGAAACTGAGTCCTGAATCACCAAATGAAGGCCAATCATGAACCAAACTGAGCTCTGGAGAAGAAAACACTCTGATGACTGCCAAACAGTACCCTCTAACCATCTACATTAGCCTACGAGGGTTAGCTAATAGGCTAGCCGCTAAACCATCAAGAAACTGGAACGAGCTAAAATGTGGACATTACATATAGGCTCGCCAAGATTACCATGATGTTATTACTTGGAGCTACGAGGATTTAAAAAAAATTATACCTCTATCATGACACATACCATTCCTTTGAAGCCAAGTATCAAACCTTTCCACCAGAGACAAAGATTGGTAAATAGATTGCTTGAACCTTTAATCTCCAAAGAGGTAGAGAAATTATTATCAACTAAGATCCTTTTTCCTGTTAAGCACTCCACTTGGGTTGTTAATCTCATTTTAGTCCAGAAAAAAATGGTGAGATCAGAATATGTGTCAATTTTTAGAATTTGTACAGGGCTTCACAAAAGGATAATTAACCACTTGCTTCTCTTGATGAGATTCCGCGAATTGTCAATGGTTCACAAATGACATCTTTCTTGACACTTATTCCAAATAGAGTCAAGTGATGGTAAATTATGAAGGCTAGATAAAGACAACTTTTACCACAAAATGAGGAACCTCTGAATACAAGAGAATGCCATTTGAATTGATTAATGCAAGGGCTATATTTTAGTGGTGCCATGGACATAGGATTCAAAGATTTGATCAGTACATGCATTATGATTTACATGGATGATTTGATATTGTTTTCCAAGAACTGTGAGGACGATGTGGCTTCTTTGAGGAAAGTATTACAGCAGTGTAATAAGTGTGTCATTTCTTTGAATCCAAAGAATGTATTTTCAGAGTAACAGAAGATAAATTACTATTTCTGAGAGAGGTATATCTATAGGTCCAAAAGGGATTCAAACTGTTTTGAAGATCCCTTTGCCTGGGAGCAAGAAAAGGCTGAAATCCTTCTTTGATAAGATCAATTTGTTCGGAAATTTGTTTCAATATTCACTAACACTGTCACACCACTTAATGCAATGTTGAAAAAAGATGTTAAAATTGAGTGGATCACTAAATCACAAGCTACATATTCAGAAATAAAGATATCAATTGCTAATACACCAGGCTTAATTAGCCCTAATTACATGCAATCATTCTACACATATTCATCTGCTTCAAATCATTCTAGTGCTGTTATTTTGACTCAGAGAAAAGAGGTTAGATGAGAGGCATATTGCTTTTATTGTTCTCTATTTTGTAATGCAGAAATCAAGTATTCTAGCATTGATAAGCAAGTATTTGCATTGGTTAAAGCTGTTAAGAAATTTTGACATTATATTTTACAAAAAAAAGTGTTTGCTATTGTTCATGATTGCACAGTAAAACCTATGTTGATGCAAAATGAATTGGGTGAACAAAGGGGTAACTTGTAATGTCCCCTTTTTGGGATTGCCCTAAATCTTGCCCTAGAATCAAAAGTTTAATGTAGTTAGGGTTATAACTAACCAATTAGATGCTTGAAGCAATATAAAACTTGGCTTAGGTCCTGCAATCATGTTAGACAATATTGGAAATATAATTCATATGATCAAAACATATATAATGAATGTCTTACTCTTATCTATTTAATTTTAAACCATGTAAAAATACATTACTATTTCAAAACTATCTACACAATATCCATAATGCATAGTGGAAGTTTAATCATAATAGAACTTGGATGAAAAACATGATAAGTCCGCCCGAAGCTATCCATGCTAAGCCCAAGAGCGGATATACCATCCCTCTTGGCCCCAAGTGGCAAACACACAGTCATCCAATATGAAGTGGTGTACTTAGTGGATAAACTTGTACTTGCTTTCCCTATCCATGCTGCCTTCCATCCTTCTTATGATTGAAACTCCTTAAATCCATCCCAACAACCAATCCATGTAGAGATTGGGAAAAGCTACAACAGGAGACCCATAGATTCCCTTTTCTAAGCCCAAGGGCGGATACTCACCCCCTTGGCTCCAAGTGGCCAACTTGGAGTGGCGTACTTAGAAAGAAAGAATTCTAGTATCTGCTCACCCTACTGGTATTTCCCCCACTTCTCATGGTTGCTTGATGAGAATTACAAACACTAAATATATCCAAATTCATAGAAATTATACAACAATCATTATACACAATAATCATGATAGAGCATACCACAATATTTATTAAAACATAAGACTGCTATATTCTCATAAGCAAATATATTAACAAATGCTGACTTCTGCCCTTGTCTGCTGAGTGCAGATAATTATGTTTGATCTGCTCCAATTGCCTTGCTGTTTGACCTGTTTTTCTTATATTTAGAAGATATTGCTTAAAGAGAAACAAATAGATTAGATCAAATGAATAATTACTAATAAGGATTAATAATTGTCGCAAGCATCATTATTGCATGAACTCATATCTATTTATATATATGTGTGTGTGTGTGTGTAATTATATTAAACTTACTTCCCTTATCATGCATTTATCATTTGTCTTCATATATCTCTCATTGAACCATCTTCTTACTCCCACATATTTCTTCTTGATATCTGCTCCAATTCCCAATTGATATTCCATTCCTTATCACAATATGCTCCTACACTCTTCATGAATAAATCTGCTGATCTGAATGCAGATATTTTTCTGAATATGATTCCATGCCTTTTTGCAAAGGACTGCCCTCCCTTATATTTCCTTATGAAGTGATGTAACCCTTGGAATAGACATTTCTTTTCCAAAGGGCATGTCTTTTTGTTTAACTTAATGTGTTTTCTTTTATTCCCCAATCGCAGCCTTTGGCTAATTATAATTTTTTTGCCTCTTTACAATTAATCACTGGCTTTCCTAATTGTCTTGCTACACTCATTAAGATATTAGCTGCTCATTGAATAATAATAATTACTGTATTATTAGTGATCGCTGCATTTAGAATTACAGTATTACTAGACATCGATGCCTGATTTCCTCTGACCAGTTTTTATAGTGCTGCAAAGCATATCTTAATCAACTCTTATTAGAGTCTTTGACTTCCATCGCACTTGCCTAGGAATTAAGGCAGTGATCGGGACTTAGGTTAGCAATCTTCTCATTTTGGCAGGGACATGACATAACTAGATGACCCTCTTGCAAGAGTTTGATTTGGAGATTTAACCCATGAAGATTTTGAGAGGACAAGGCTCGAGCAAGGCTATGGCTCAAACTGATTCTCAAATCATTTACCAATAGTATATAGTGCAATCTATTGCTAATGATGACCGGTATCCCAATTTCATGATAAAGTTACCATATATTAGACCTAAACCATGTATCCCAAGTTAACACAAAGAAGGGTTTACACCTTAAGAGCAACAAGTTCATGTTGAAGTTACCATATATTAGACCTAAACCATGTCCTTGAAATCATGTTCTTTAGGCAATTGACCCAAGCCCTTTATTAATTTTGAGTGACCAGGCAGTCAAATCCACAATAGTTTGCTTACTAGCCTCCCAGACTTTGAACCATGTATATCCAGAATTCAAAATGCCAATAAATTGTTTCAGACTCACATGCTTGGGTCCAAACCTCAAGAGCATGACTATTCATGTACCCAAGTTCCTTTTTGAAATAAGTTAACCACATAGCTCAAGTTCACAATTTGGTTGAGTGTAGGTCCACAGTTATCCTAAACAATATAAGTCATTTTAACTCCAAATTTAAAATCACCAGTAAACTTGAATGCATATGCACAGGCAGTTCAAGCCTTGAAAAATGAAGCTAACTCCAATGCCAATAGCCTTTATTAAATATTCTTGACCAATGAAATCAAGTCTAAAGTTTGGGTTTAAAATTTTAAATCCATCATCTAAAACCTTGTAGTCCGGAGTTTGGGTTAGAATCCATAATTTAAAATCACGTAGTCTGTGGCTTTTAAAACCATGAACATGTGCCTTTCCAAAGTAATGATCAAGTCCACAATTTAAAGTGTCAAGAGTTCGTAGGTTATTAAATAAGCACATAAATCTAGAATTCAAAAGTCCAATGGATTAGAATCATAACTTGATAAACCTTTTTAGCCCAGAGATCCTGTATGCAGCATGATTAACCAAGACAGATAAATCCAAAGTTTACATTGTTTAAATTTGCAAAAGCCACATGACCGAATTTCAAACTGCTAGTAAGTTGGACTTTACTCGCTTGGGTCTGGATCTCAAAAGCTTAATTCTTCACAGACCCAAGCTCCCTGTAGAATATGCCTGACCATCTAGTTGAATTCCACAATATGAATTAACCAAGTTTGCAAATTGATGAGGAAGATGCCACGTAGGCCTGAAATTGAACAGCTCACTTAAGCAAAATTCATTGGCCCACTTGGCTCCAAACTTCTAAACTTAAAACATTCTCAGAACTAAGGCTGCAAATAAAATAGAATTGACTAGAGATTTCATGTCCGCAATTGTAGATTCCAAAGTCATAAGCACGAGACATGTCATCACTAAAGTTAGACTATGTGCAATTAAAACCTAATGCGTTGGATCTAAAGTCTTTATCCCAACCTGTAGATCCAGCTTGAGGCTAGCAACCATGCACTAACACCTAAGCGATAAAAGCTTGATGGCCACTCTCTATGTAAATGACACACACACCCATCGCGGGCATGCCAAAGGCGACTGCCCATCCAAAGCATGTCCTTAAACCCAGACACCATGAAACACACATAAGCTTCCTGATTTTTGGTTTTGCTTCCACTTTTCATTTGTACACCTATTTATTCATTGTAAACACAAAGACCTAAGGATCAAATTCACACACAAGTAAGGATTAAAACCTACTTCTAGACATGGTGAACAAGATAAGTTCCACAGCCATGGGTATGATCTGTAGACTCCAGTTGAACATTTAATTATGGGCCCCATTTTAAACGATGATTTTGTGTTTTAGGTATATTTGTAAAAGGAAAACACGATTAAAATACAACAAATAAAGGGATATCTTAGAAACAAACACATGGGAATGAGTTATCAAGTTTAGATATTACAGATCCTTATAAAAATCTTGTTGATGTGATTTTTGTGACCGCACCAATCAGCAGAACAAAATAGTCCTAAGGCTACTCCGTTCTCTCTTGATCAAAGTATTCCGTGCGCTAAGATTGCAAGAAAGTTCGCACGTTCAACTCCAAGGTTCCGAAATACTTAGAATACCCTCAGTTGGTTTGATGTGAATTGTTGTTTTCACGAGGGGACTTACACAATTGTTCAGGCTTATTGCAGTTAATAGTAGGTGGATGATTTGAAGGGGATTTTGTACATGTGATTTGGCAATAAGTTCGTTTTCCTAAAGCTAATCAGAAATGTGCGGAAAGTAAATGAGTGAAAGGGTAAGAAGGTTCTATATTCTATCCTAAATGCAATATATGTGGAGCTCAATTTTGGCAGACTTCGACCGAATTTCACCTAGCCTCACGTCGGACAACTTCAGCAAAATTAGTGCAATCTTCAAAGGGATAGCAAAAGATGTTCAGATTACAATTTAGCATACATACACCATCAAAACGACGCATATAAGTATACAAATCACAATCGAAGTTAAACTCAAAATAATGTCTAGTAGACCACGCAAGGCGAACTTATCATCAACAAGCTGCTAGTGGTATGGAATGAAATGAAGCTACCTCGATAAAACGCCACACATCCAAAGTAAACTACTTGCATGAAATGAAAATTACGCTACTTTATCCTACTTGGATCCGAAAGGATGAAGAGACCTTGCTAGCTATCCATGACAAAGACAAATTCCACCATCAATGAAAAGATCTATTATCATGAAAGTTTTACACAACAATCTCCACAAAAGTTTTCAAAGGGAAAACTTTCTTTCTTCTCCACACTATGCTAAACTATCAAGCAAAATGTCTACTCTACTCTACTCTCTAGCCTGATCTCCAAATCTAATGCTAATGTCTAATTCTAATGAGGTACAAATGATGGGGACTCCCCCTTTTATAGTTGGCCAAGTCCAACCGACGGCTCAGATTACAATCAAAAGAGTGGCTAAGATTAAGCCACCTCAGCCCTAACCCTAAAAACTGCCAGAATGGGGAGTGGTGCAATAAATGAGCAAAGATTCCCACTCACTCCCAAAAATAGTAAAGGCAATTAATGCCCACAATCAGTCTTCTAGAAGATCGCCGTCCAGAAGCGCGTTCCCATTCTCCTTCTCTCTGGCTGCAAACTCAACGAACCTGCCAAGTACAACCTCAACCTCCTGAACTGAAATGGGTGGAACGCAATCAAGCTGGAACTCTAACACCGTGACCGACGTCTCATGCCGTGCACAAGATTTTCTCCAAGCAGCTAAGGAATCCTGCGTGCTCTGAATCAAGCTGGAGAAAGTGGAGGTGTTCTCAAAGTCGTCCTGTGTGAAGGTCTTCACCTCTGAAAAAAAAGGCACCAGCCTACCCCTCAAATTATCTGCAGTCACCTCATCTGGATTCAACCGCCTAGCAAATATGGCCTCAAAAGTATTCTGAACTCCATCAATGATATTGGCCATAGCCTTCCGTATCCTGGTTGAATCTACCTGTGTTGCATCGAAGAAACCACATCCCGTGATTGTTGAGGAATACCATCTAGAAAAATCATACCTGTCATTCTCCTGAATGACCCCTCCATCGATCAGCAACCGCAAAGGAACATGCCTCAATGCCTCAAGACGCTAAATTACTTTGCTCTGATAAACAGAAGCATCTCCCCAAGCATGATCAACTGCCTCGATCCGTGCCAAAATACTAGAGGCCTGCTGAAAAGCACCAGCAAGGTCCTCCATAAACTTTTTTGTCTCAGCACGAACTCCTGTGACCCACTTGTCTGCCTCCTGTGCCATCTTCCCCAACTCCAACAAGCCACTGATTGACTCTCTAGGTATCTCAGCTGGAAGCTCTATCACTGGAATTTCCTGCCCACGAGGACGAGACAACTGCTGCACATATCCAATCAAGGCCTTATGCTCTCTTTTCAACTTCTTGTACTTTCCTTCCTTCTTGAATAATCTGTCCTTGAGGGTGAGGTAGGAGTTATCACACTCCTCTACAATCTGCGCACCTGTGGGACGTCCCAACTCCAAAGTTGTGACCACGTAGTTTTCTGGTACTGCTTCATCTCGGTCACAATCAACCTGTGGCACGGCTATGTGAAGGGTACGGGAACCATCCTCACCAATTGATATCTTTGAAAACTTTCGTGCTCTCTTCTTTTGTGGAGGTGCGCTGATCCTGTTCAAGAACTCTTCCATTTCAACTACTGGATCAATCTCCTCGCTGGGGCTTCTTCTCATCCTATCCCTGAGCCAATCAGGTACTGTATACTGTATATCAAATGGCTGCTGCTCCTGTGCCTCTACTTCTCGAACTTGTTCCACCTCTACATCATTCTGGTGAGGCTCATCGTCCTCAAGCGGCTGAGTGTCTCCTGAAACTATATCATCATCGTCCTCCAAAGCCGTCTCTAATTCCTGTTGAAACTGAGGGTCAGTAGTAGTCCCCTCATCATCTTGCTGATCAACTCTACTAGGTGCGTTGACGCTCTGGCCAACTGACTCTCTCCGTGGTGGCTGATTATTTTCCTGTACCGCTTGCACCTGATTCAATGCATTCCTTTGATCAGCAAATAAGGAAACCTCCTATATACTTGGAGATCGTGTCTCCAATGGCGTGGGCGATTCAATTGCAACTCGTGGAGGCTCCGGCTGAACGGGCTCCTGCCGAACTGGCTCTTTCCTTCGAGATTTCGGACCTCGTGTGATTTGTTTCTTCCTGCCAGTGGTGGGTGTCCTGTGATCTCCCATCAAATTGTAAGTCAAAGCAATTGACCTACTCTTCAATCTGCTCACACGCCTATCAACCCATGCTCTGGTAAATGTCAGGACCGGAATAGAAAGTGTGTCCAAGTCAGCAACCTCTGGTTCTGACCAATCCGAGGGTGGAAGTGAAGTATCTCTCACTGCGCCATAATCTGGATGGACAACGTTCATGTCCTCATTCACCTGGTCTAGAACTGGAACAACTTCACACTCTCTGATCATGTTAATTGGCAATCGAGAGAACATTATTTTCCTGACCTCAACCTCATCTGATGCATCAGCAATAATCCTCAATATTTGCCTTGTGTTTAAACTCCTCTGACAGTACCCATTTGATGTTATTATGCGGATCATAGTGCTGTCGGCTGGTGTGATAGGAAAAGTGATAAAATTGAAGCTCATTCTCGGCCTCTCTAGCTGCCTGAAATGTAGGACACACTTCATCTGAGTTGCCCATGACAATTGGGAAGTCAATTCCTCCCTTCTTCTTCTTCTTCTGAATCTTATCGTAGGCGAGCAATTGCCTACATATCTCTAACATTAAAACTCTGTTGGTTAGGTACTTAGGCAGTCTATATGGATATGACGAGAATCCTTGCAGCCTTATGTAAGAAAACTTTGGAATCTGTATAAACCAGCACCCATACCTCTCGATCAACTCCTGGGCTTCCCTTGAGATCCTGTGATGCAACCGCTCCTGAAGCAATCTTGTGATGTGCATGGTGAAGGCGTCATTGACACGCTTGTAATGAGTAGTGCTTGCCAAATGCAACTGCGAACAAGCTTCATGAATTTTAAACTGGTGAGAGCCACAACCAACAGGTTCCTTGTACGAAATTCCCCTGTACCTCGTCATACGAGCCAGCATGTAGATGATGTAAGAGCTCATATAAAATGTCTTCGTTCTTCTCAAACTCAAGAGTTGCTCGTGCAAATTGTCACTGATCATTGTGTTGACATGGTTTTTGTGACCGCACCAAACAGCAGAACGAAATAGTTTAGGGCTACTCCATTCTCTCTTGATCAAAGTATTCTGTGCGCTAAGATTGCGAGAAAGTTCGCACGTTCAACTCCAAGGTTCCTTTAATGCGAATAGACCCAGTTCGGTTGATGTGTATTTGCTGTGTTCTTACGAGGGGACTTACACAATTGTTCAGACTTCCTGCAGTTAGCAGTTGGTATGTGGTTTGAAAGGGATTCTCGCGCGTATGATTTGGCAATATAGTTCGTTTTCCTAAAACTAATCAGAAATGTGCGGAAAATAAAAGAGTATAAGGCCTAAGAAACTTATGTTCTATTCTAAATGCAGGATATGTGGGGCTCCGTTTCAATAGACTTCAACCAAATTTCACCTAGCCTCACGTCGGACAGCCTCAGTAAAATCGGTGCAATCTTCAAAGGGATAACAAAAGATGTTCAAATTATGATTCAACATGCATACACCATCACAACGACGCATATAAGCATACCAATCACAATTGAAGTTAAACTCAAGATGATTTCCAGTCGACCACGCAAGGCAAGCTTATCATCAACAAGCTGCTAGTGGTATGGAGTAAAGCGAAGCTATCTCAATAAAACACCACACATCAAAGTAAACTACTTGCATCAAATTAAGCTACTTGGATTCGAAAGGAAGAAGAGACCTTGCTAGCTATTCATGACAAGACGAATTCCACCATCAATGAAAAGATCAATTATCATAAAAAGTGTTACACAACAATCTCCTCAAAAGTTTTCAAAGGGAAAACTTTCTTTCTCTTCCACACTATGCTAAGCAAAATGACCTACTATACTCTACTCTCTAGCTCTGGCTCTAATGTTAATGTCCAATCTCTAATTTCCTGTTCTAATGAATTACAAATGAGGGGGGCTCCCCCTTTATATAGCTAGCCAAGTCCCAAAAGACGGCTAGGGTTACAATTAATAGAGTGGCCAGAATCGTGCCACCTCAGCCCTAACCCTAAAAACTGCTAGAATAGGGAGTGGTACATTAAATGAATCAAAGATTCCCACTCACTCCCAAAATAGTAAAGGTAATAAATGTCCCCATTCAGTCTTCTAGAAGATCCTCGTCCAGTAGTGCGTTCCCACTTGCCTTCTCTCTGACTGCCAACTCAACAAATCTGCCAAGTACAGCCTCAACTTCCTGAATTGAAATCGGTGGAACACAATCTAGCTGAAACTCTAATACTGTGACTGAATGCTCATGCCTCGTACAAGATTTTCTCCAAGCCATCAAGGAGTCCTGCGTGTTCTGGATCAAAGTGGAGAAAGTAGCAGTATTCTCGAAATCATCTTGTACAAAGGTCTTAACATCTGCGAAGAAAGGCACCAGCAAACCCCTCAAATTATCAACACTTATCTCATCTGGATTCAGCCGCCTAGCAAATATGGCCTCAAAAGTATTCTGAACTCCATCTATGATAGTGGCCATAGCTTTATGTACCCTAGCTGAATCTGCCTGTGCCGCATCGAAGAAGCCACGCCCTGTGATAGTCGAAGAATACCACCTAGAGAAATCATATCGGTCATTCTCATGAATGACACCTCCATCAATCAGCAATCGCAATGGCACATGCCTCAATGCCTCAAGACGCTGAATAACTTTACTCTGATAGATGGAAGTATCACCCTGGCATGATCCATCGTATCCATCCGTACAAAATACTATAGAGGCTCATGAAAAGCGTAAGCGGTGGTCCCATAAACTTCTACCGGCACCTAACTCCTCATGGACTCCATTTATCCGCCTGTACATCCTTTCCTAACCCCATCAATCCACCGATTGACTCTAGGTACATCTCAACAGGCCTCTATCATCGTACATCCCGCCTCGAACGAGATAATCACAATACATCCAACTAAGGCCTTGTGTTCTCTTTTCAACTTCTTATACTTCCCTTCCTTCTTGAATAACCTGTCCTTGAGGGCGAGGTAGGAGTTATCACATTCTTCTACAATCTGCGCTCCAGTAGGGCATCCCAAATCTAGAGTCGTGACCACGTAATTCTCAGGTACTGCCTCATTTCGGTCACACTCGACTTGTGGCACGGCTACATGAAGAGTACGAGAACCATCCTCTTCAGTGGAAATCTTTGAGAATTTTCTTGCTTTCTTCTTTGGTGGAGGGGCACTGATCCGGTTCAAAAACTCTTCCATCTCAACTGCTGGATCAATCTCCTCACTGGGGCTTCTTCTCATTCTATCTTTAAGCCAATCGGGCACATCATACTGTATGTCAAAGGGCTGCTGCTCCCGTGCCTCGACTTCCCTAACTTGTTCAACTTCTTCATCATTCTGGCGAGGCTCATCGTCCTCAAGTGGCTGAGTATCACCTGACACTATATCATCATCATCATTCATAGCCTCCTCTAACTCCTGCTGAAACTGAGGGTCGGGCATTAGTCCTCTATCAGTCTCACTGATCAACTCCTATAATGTGTAAGTGCTTTGACGCCTCGCTAACCGACTCTCCGCGGAGGCCGACACACAACTCGTACTACTCCGTGACTGACCCAATGTATTCCTCCATCAGCAAATAAAGAGACTTCCCCAGATGTTTGGAGAACGGTTCATGGGTGCTGCCACCGTGACTCCCGTGGAGGCTCGCTGAGTAGGCTCCTGTCGAACTAGTTCTTTCTTCCTGGGCTCCGGACCTCGTGTAATCTGCTTCTTCCTGCCAGTGGTGGGCGTCCTGTGATCTCCCATCATATTGTAAGTCAAGGCAATTGACCTACCTTTCAACCTGTTTACTCGTCTATCAACCCAAGCTCTAGTAAATGTCATGACAGGGATAGAGAGAGTATCTAAATCAGCAACCTCGGGCTCTGACCAATCGGGAGGTGGAAGTGAGGTATCTCTAACTGCTGCATAATCCGGATGGACAACATCCATATCCTCATTGACCTGGTCCGGAACCGGAACTACCTCACACTCCCTGATCAGAGTAATAGGCAATCGAGAAAACATCCTTTTCCTCACTTCAATCTCATCAGCTGCATCGGCCCAATAATCTTCAATGGTGGCCTTATGCTTAAATTCTTCTGACAACACCCACTTGATGTTATGATGCGGGTCATAGTGTTGTCGACTTGTATGATATGAGAAATGATAAAACTGAAGTTCACTTTCAGCCTCTCTAGCTGCCTGCATTGAGGGACACACCTCATCCGAGTTGCCCATGACAATTGGAAACTCTATTCCCCCCTTCTTCTTTTGAATTTTATCAAAGGCAAGCAATTGCCTAGATATCTCTAGCATCAATATTCTATCTGTTGGGTATTTAGGCAGCCTATATGGGTATGATGAGAAACCTTGCAGCCTAATGTAAGAAAACCTCGGAAACTGTATGAACCAACACCCATACCTCTCAATTAGCTCTTGGGCATCCCTCGAGATTCTATGTTGTAATCGCTCCTGAAGCAATCTCGTGATGTACATGGTGAAAGAATCGTTGACACGTTTGTAGTGAGTTGTGCTCGATAGGTGCAACTGTGGACACGCCTCATGGATTTTGAACTGATGAGAGCCACATCCAACAGGCTCCTTATAAGATATCCCCCTGTACTTCGTCATCCGTGCCAACATATAGATAATGTAGGAGCTCATGTAAAATGTCTTCGTTCTCCTCAAACTCAGGAGCTGCTCATGTATATTATCACTGATCATCTTGGCCCAATTGACATAGTCCTTCCCTTCTAGCACCAGGTTGATGTAGTAAAACATCCAAGGCTCAAAAATGAATGACTGTGCACAACCTCCAACCCGACTCAGCATCATGATGAGGTCACAGTATTCCTGCTTCAAGTCATCCGCTATGATCTGCTTGGGCAACTTCGTTCGAGAAGGTTTAGGAGTGCTCATCCAGTGGGTGTTAATTGTATCCATGCATCGCTCAAATGCGGAAGCATACATCCGCTCAGCTCGCTCTCTGGACTTGTAGATCATATTTCTGTGCACCGGGATCCCGAAAGCTTCACCAATGGCTGCCGGAGTAAGGTTGGCTAGCACTTGGCCATCTGGTGACATGATCGACCGGTGTTCTTTCTCGTAGCAATTAGCACACTCCATCATCAGCTCCGAGCATTGAATAGCTGGCGGAAAACCAGCAGCTGCATATAGTCCGCTTCAAACAGTGTTGTGCGAAGTGGTCGAAGCCCAATGACTTCCAATTCCAAACATCCTGTTCTTGAAGGTCTCCAGGTTGATAGAGCCCAGGTTGGTGTCTGTCAACTTGCCGAGTTTTGAAATGAACTTTGATTCTGGCATGAATGTCTTGCTCAGCTTCTTGATCACAGCTTGCCTGGATGCACCATTGTCCTTTCCAGTTGTCCTTGCCTCAGCCATCTGCAAACAGTAAACATTCATCAGCAATTTAGTTTAATAAAATAATACATGACATTGTATAGGGGCTGCAGTCAACTTCTAGAAGCTGCAATAACTCTCGTGTTTGCAAACCTCAGCTTCTTCTTCTTCAATAAGTTCGGACTTCAACACTTAGAATAGATTTCTAAGTAGACTTCGATGGCTTCACTGTTCTTAATCAATGTCAACCAGCAATTCGAACTTCACACTTTATATCAGCAATCAACAATCTTGTAATCCACACTCTGAAAATTCAGCAATTCACTTCTAGGCGTCCTTTTCAACTGGCAACCTTAACTTCAGCGCCACTTCAACAACTGGCAGCCTTAGCAAAATTTCGAACTCCTTAATCCTCAGCAACAACTCACTGCACTGCTTCACTCAGAGCAAATCGAATTTTTAGCTATGAAAACAAGTGAGAAATCTCTTCATTTTATAGCTCAAAATCGAATTCTAGAAGAAGCCATTTTTAGCCAGTGCATTTAACTTCCACTACTCCACTTCAAGAATTCGAATTTTCCCTCTCTGGTATTTCTGACACTTGTCTCTGGACGTCAGGAATCTTGCTCTTCTAGAAACTTGACTTTGACTGGCATCTTTGAATTTACTCTCGAGAAATTTAATTTAAATTCATCTTTTCTACTCACCAGCCGGAACTTTGTCACTTGAATTCGAATTCAACTCTTCATTATCTCTTAGAAAATTTAAAATTTTCCCTTAGGAAAATTCACAATTTGAGCACTGATTAAATTCTTCACCGAAAAAGTGTTGGCGAAGTGCGGAAGACTTGGAAATCCATCTATCATCGCGAATGTTCAGTACCCAGAAGAGAATTTTCTCCAGAATGCTTCGAATCCATGGGTACCCAACGAACGGGTTCATTTAATTTCTTTGAATTTGAACCTTAGAAAAATATTATTTTCACCATTTAAATTCATTCTTCGCCCGTGATTATTTGTGTTGCTCCAAATCGAGAAATTTGAATTCATCTTGCATTATCATCCACTTCTGACTTCATCACTGAGAAAATTTGCTCGGGCTCTGAGAAATTTCACCACCTTAGGTTCTAGGCGTATTTTCCAAGGAAGAAAATATTTGCCTTAGAAAATATTTTAATCATCTCGCACTCTGAGAATTTTCCTTAGAAAAAAAAATTTATTTCATTTGCCAGTGGGGAAAATTTTATCAACTTCATTTAGAAAAAAATTTATTCACAGAGGCGCCTTGTACATTTTATTGCTCACTTCACTCCATATTTGAAAATATTCCAACGCCTTAGAGAAATTTTTAAAATCATCTCATACATACTTAAGGCGCATAGCACACTTAGCATTTTATTCCCACTACCTTGGAATATTTTCAACATATTACACTTTCAACGCCTAGCAAGTTTGTTTTGACTTCACACGCCTTAGGAAATTTTTCTAACACCTTATAACTTCCATCAACCCTTGGCGCCTAGCACTTGAGGAAAAAAAAAAAAAACCACGCCTAGGATTCACCTTATGTTCACCACGCTTTGAAGTATTTTCACTCGCCCTTTACCTTATTTACCACTCTTATTCACCTTTTACACTTCAATGTGGGCGCATTTGAGCATGTCAAGAGGATGACTCTTCAGCTTCCGTTTTTTGTCTTCACTTGAGCTAGTTTGGGCGCATTTCTATGTGTGTGAAGGATAAAAATGTTTGACTTTGTTGACTCTTTCCTACCTTGGGCGCATTTTACCCTTGCTGGTGGATGAACGCCTTCATGTGACTTTTCAACTTCCATTTTTTCGTCTTTACATGCATGACTTTGGGCGCATTTTGCCTATGGAGGAGGACGAAATTGTTTGACTTGTTGACCTTTATTCATCCTTGGGCGCATTTTGATGCATGTGAAGGATAAGAAACTTTTCAAACGTCTTCATGTGACTCTTCGCCTTCTATTTTTTTGTCCTGACATGCATGCATTTGGGCGCATTTTGCCCCTTGAGGAGGATGAAAACGTTTGACCACCTTGACCTTTCTGTGTTTTGGGCGCATTTCACCCCTGCTGCAGGATGGGCGCATTTGGAGGGGTGAGGCGGATTTCTTACACTTAGAAAATTTTTCAACCTTTTCCTCTTTCAAGTTGGGCGCATTTTGGCCTAGCAGCAGGATGAACATCGTTGACTTCCCCTTTGACTTTTGCACCTTGGGCGCATTTTGCCCCCTGAGAAGGATAAACCTCATACTTAGAATTTTTCCTGAGCTTCCTCATCAACTGGGCACATTTTACCATGTCAACTGGATGAAGTTCCAGACTTAGAACATTTTTCATCGTTTTTCGCCAGTATTTCATGCCCTGCTATTTATAGTAAGTTCTCTGAATTTTGCACCTCTAAAGCTCGGAATGG
>VDFB02331474.1:0-25761 GCA_007258455.2 Sequoia sempervirens | reverse complement strand
AACTAACATACATGAGATGCACATTAAGTTATAACATGAAAATTCATTTAAATAAATCCACTATCACTTACGTCCACAACAGCACCAATCCGCAGCTCTCGATCCTTGACTAGGGACCCAATGGGGTGCTTAGCACGTTCCACCTGACCACGTGGGTCCGAAAACCCAGCCCCCCGTGCTAAGGAGATGACAAGAAGAGACCTCAACCAATAACATCCAAACAGGGAACCACAAGACTCAATGTCATACAAAGGTATCATAAAACTCAAGGATTACAATGACATAACCAACAACATTCATGAGTCAACAAAATCAAATAAAGCTATAAAACTCATCACATTTAACCCAAGCAATAACAATTAAGCAAGTCACCAAAGGACATTCATAAATCATTATCACAAGAATCTGAAACAACATAAAGCTTACAATATCCAGAGGCGACAAGAAACAAGAACAAGGGTGTCTAGTGGAGAGTGTCATCGCATAGCTCTCATAGGATCCTCCTGGCCCTTCCTCCAACTGAGGCATCGGCACCCATCTATGGATCTCCTGGCCCTTCCTCCCAACTGAGGCACTGACACCATAGGTAGCTAATGTGGAGCTGATAATCTCTCATGAAGACGAGACTATGACTTTTCTGACCTCGGCCTTCTCAATCTATCACTAGTCTATGGTAGCCCAAATGCATAGACGAGGTATCCAATATTTATTATCTTGTGTGTTTTACTACCCATCCCCTAAATTCTATTATTTAGGTTATCACTTGTTTAATTACTCTTTCGTGGGTTATCCTGAGCCCTTCCTCCTTCCGAGGCACCGGCGCCCACGAAGAGCCACTCTCCCTAAGACCCCTAACATAAACCAAACTAGGTAAGGGTTGTACCATAACAGATAAAGCAAATACTCTCAAGACCAAACCACGCGAGGTATTAACCATCTCGCTATAAACACATAATCAAAGTCTCAACAATTCATGTACAACCCTTTTAAAATCATGATATCAAAACTCTTGCCACATCAAGGGCACATAAAGAGAGAACATCAACTGTCAATAATGTCAAGCCTCTGGAAGCCAAAAGAACGACAATCCCCAAACAAGGGTAAAATGAAGCAACAAGAGCTTTTCCCAATAATTTCAACACAAGAATAATATTTCCCTCAAGTCTGAGATTAACTTGGAAAAGCCACACAAAGAAAGTTTCATCAAACCCCATCCACAATTCAACAATGGTGTCACTTCAAAAAGAGATTCACAAAAAGCAACCTTTAATTCAATAATAATCACTCAACATCCAAAAGCTACCAACTAGGCATTCCACGGGAGACCTCAATTTTCTCCTCGCAAGAACCCCTTACTATGGCACATAAATCACCTTCATAAAGTCAGCAACATGGCAACAACAACAATTATCTAATCACATTCTCAATTAAAATAAAACCAACCTACTTAACAAACAAAACAATTACAATACAGACTAATTCTAATATACACAATTCCACCAATAAAGAGTTTGATACAACCACCCATTACAAGATTACCAAATGCAACTGTATAACAAAACTCTCCAAAGACCAAATGTAAATAAACCATTTCCCTCTAACCTTGCTCCCCTAATTACTCAATTTACAAATCAATTAACCAACTATAAGGTACTATAATCATTAATCTTTTACTCATTCCCTCCTATCTATTTTACAAACTACAAGACTAACTATATTTTGTTTCATCAATTCCTAACTAGATATTTCTAATCTCCTTTATAAGAATAAAACCAACTATAGCTTACTTTCCAAATTTAGTGAATCAAAACTCCTACATATCTAGCCTAGTGAGTTAACCTTTCCTTAAGCAACTTTCCAATTTCGCAAAGCTACATAACTCAAACAATGTCATTCTAGAATACTCATTTATATTCAAAATAAAAAGTTGGAACTACATTTCCTCACCTATATCTACCTAGAGAGAATCTCTTTGAAAGCAATAAAGGTAAAGTTTATCTTTAAAGGATGTTGTCCCATACAAATTTAAAAGAACTTGATTATCTAGTAGAAATAAATCAATATTCCTTGTTAAACTATTTACCAAATTTATCATCAAATATATTTATTAAAGGATCAAAACATACTTTCCTAACATATAAATAGGCATTTACCCAAATTTCTTTTGCATACATCATATACAACCTATTCATAAAATCAACACAGATAGAGTTTGTTTCTTCCTATAGCTATATTATCCAAACATACTTATACGTATATATCACTGTAATTTTAACAAGATCTTGATAAAATGACGTGCCACAGCTGAGACAGGTTGACAAAGAACTCAGAGGGGTTATTTCAAAACTTTAAACTTCCTATTATGTTCACGTGCGCGACTGTGACAGGTGAACATGAAATCAGATAGATTATTTAAACCTTTAAACTTCCTATAATGTTCAAGTGCGTGGTTGTGACAGGTGAACATGAAATCAGATAGATTATTTAAACCTTTAAACTTCCTATAATGCTCAAGTGCTCGGCTGTGACTACTGAGGGAGAATTGGTGAAATGACAGTCGAATTCTGTAGCAATAATTTCATCTGGCAGTGAGTATAGTTCAGACACTAGCAAAATTAGATGCTATAAGAGTCGCTTCAGGGAAAAATTTGGAAGATTCTTCACAGGGAATGGTGATGCCAAGAGGAGAGAAGGTCAAAATGGAGAGACTGCGAAGATACAGATAAGAACAGATTTGTTTTTATTTTTATTTATTTTATTTTATTTTATTTTTTCTTAACATTTTCAAGAGAAGTCAACCTAGAGCACATGAGCCATTTCCATCATCTCAATTCTAGCTGACAGCTAGTTTTTTTTCCTTTTTTTTTGGTTTATGGAGATCATCGATGACAAGATAATTAATCTTAAGAAAGGCTTTAAGATCTATCAAACAAGCTAACCTTCAAGGACTAAACTAATGCAAGATATAGGCTTAAAGAAAAATGACTTCTTAAGTTGCAGCATCCACCAGAAACATCTTAACGGGTTGGCTATAGCACTTAAAGCTACTCAAAGATTATTCCGTAATGAGGTCTACAGAGGCATCCCCGAGGATCTTCATCGCTGACTAGAAGAAATTTAGCCACCAAATTTCACAAAATTTAGAGAGCACTCACATCAAAGAGTGTTGTGGACCTTTCATCGCCCCATCGCTGATGGGGACCCCCGGTTGCCTGTTAGTTTTTAGGGTTTTGTCTCCTTGCAACGGTTACGAGAGATCACTTTGCTTAGAGTTTCCAGCCAGTTCGCCGAGGGTTACCCGAGCCAAGTCAGGAATTCATGTTTGAATCAGTGCATAGACGTCATGGAAGCACTCAGAAGGCCCAAGAGACGAAGATCGACTGTGAATTTGGCCAATTCTGACACTTCCTATTTTTTAGGAAAAGTTGCTTTTTCGATTTTTCATTTTTGGCATTTTTGGACCAAACAGGGTTCCCTATTTTTTAGGGTTGCTTTTTCTATTTTTAGAAAGTTTCTATTTTTGGAAAGTTTCTATTTTTGGAAGGGTCCCGAGTTCTGAAAACGCACTCAGAAGTTTGAAAAACTCACCAGAACTCTCAGAAAATCAAAATGAAAAATTTGAAATTTTTTGAAAAATTTGCAAAAAAAGTTCAAAAAAACATGAAAATCAGACCAAAAACATTCAAGAATCTGGAAAACCAGTCAAAAAACCAGTCAAGATCGACCAGATCTGAAAGTGAAACCATGGAAAATCAGCTCTCAAATCATGAAATTCATTTAAAATCTATTCAAATCTGGAGAATTCGCCATGGAGGATGAGAAGAATGGATGAAGAAATGTCCAAAAGACATAAGAAGTCCGCCATGCAGCAAGGAAGCTCATCCTAAAAGGTCTTAAAGTCCACCCTGCTCATCCATGCATGCTATGAAGTCCGCCCTTGATGTCCTTGCACTTCATGAAGTCCGCCTTGCATCTTGGGATTCATCCAAAAGACCTTCAAAGTCCGCCATAGCTAAGGATGAACATCCTTAGACTCTCCAAAGTCCGCCATCCTTATCCTATGACCCTTGGAAGTCCGCCTTGGCTTGAAAGGAAGTGGCAAAAGCCTTAGAAAGTCCGCCATCATATGGAAGATACCTTGGAAAGTCCGCCATCCACAAGGAAGTATGTGCCAAGGAGTCTTGAAGTCCGCCATGTACCAAGAGGAATATCCTAAGACCTTCCCAAGTCCGCCCTGCATGTGCTAAGAGGTCCCAAAGTCCGCCATCCACTAGAAGAGACGTCCAAAGAAGGCTCAAAGTCCGCCCTATGCTTAGAAGCTCGTCCAAAAGGTTAAGCAAGTCCGCCCTTGAAAGGTGGGACTTGGCTGAAAGTCAAATAAAGTCCGCCTAGACTTATGGAGTAAGAAAAATTGAAATTTTACTAAGTGTTGATGCCTACCAAGGGAAAATTTCGAAATTGGTTAAGTATGAAGACTTAAAAGGGTGGAAAATCCTTTCCAAAAGGATAAAGTGATGAGATCAAATGCTAAAATGTTAAGGGAATTCGCCCTAGAAAAGAGGGACGTCCAAGATGCTCATCCCAAGGACTCAAGAGAAGTCCACCATGCACTTGGAAGAAGTTGGTAAAATAGCAAAGACATCCATGATCTACGTCCAAGATGCCAAGGAAGTCCGCCCAAGATGATAGGATGATGATTTTTGGCTAAGTGTCAAGGCCAAATCCAAAGAAAAGCTCTAAAATTCGCCTAAGTATATAGGCTAATGGATGGAAAACGAAGACATCCGGACATTTTTGAGATGACAAATGTCAAGATTGAAAGGGCATGTGCTAAAGAACGTCAGGATATGGCAAGGAATGAAACGGAATATGCCTAACACGATGAAGGAAAAAGAGGCAAAATTTGCCTAAGTATGGAAAATGCGAAGAAATTGCCAACTTCGACCGAAGAAAAATGCACGAGGTAAAAGGAAAGGAAGGATCGTCCTTGACCGAAAGGATGAAGAATATATCAGACGTCAGGAAAATTCAACCGGCAAAGACATTCGGACAAGGATATTGCCTAGAAAAATTCGACCGAGCAAGGAAATATTTGACTTTGGCAGAGGAGAATAAGCTTAAAATCTCGCCTTGGCAAAGAAAAATGAGGATCTGGCAATGAAATTTTCGACGGAATGGCTTGAATTTTGGTTTGGCTAGACGAAATCAAGGACAAAATCGGAAAATACACTCTCAGCCAAGAAAAACGGAAGAACAATCGAGATAGCCATGGGTCCAAGACGAACGGGTTGGAATTAATTAAAATATTTTAATATTTTAATAATTAATTCTCAACTATTTGGAATTTAAAAATACCTTGGACAGAATCAAATTTGCCAGACACGAATCGGACGAAAATGAAGTATGCCAGGCGGAGATGAAATCCGGCAAGAAGAAAATTAAATTCACCACGAATTTAATTAAAGATTTAACGTTTATTTAAAAATTCGAAAAATCAAAAGATAAGCATTAAATGAAAAATCGAATTTTTGAAGATCAAGGAGATTTGTCCGGATAAGTTCGAGACTGAGCCTTGTCGGAAAATAAAAGGAAAGTTGCCTGTTTGGAAAATGAAAACAAATCGAGGATCAAGAAGAAAGATGGCAGTTGCTAAATCGAATTCAATCCTTCAGCATTATAATGAGTTTCAGCAACTCATTTTTTCACACACAGCTGAAGAGAAATTTAATCTTTCTCGAAATCGTCAGGCAATCAATTCATCAATAGGCAAAGTCGAATTGTCCAGAAGGATAAGCAGTGTTATGCTGAGGAATTCTTCGCGGGAAAAGAAAAAGAAAATTATTCAAAGCTGAATTCTTCTTGAAGAGGGGCGCACTCTTCAAAAAAATCAGATTTTTAAATCTGATTTACATTTGACGATCCTTCACTGAGGTTTGAGGATTGGTTAATTAAATTTGCTATCTTTTTATGCCCTTTCCTCTTGACGAAGTTCTGGCAAGAATTTTCAACTCCATCAAAGTCACTTTCAGCTTGCTTTTTCGCAATATTTTAATTATTTGAACAGCTGAAAGTTATTATTCTCGAATCCAAGGCACGAGGTTTAAACTATTTTAAAAGTCTTTTTATTAATGTTAATTTTATGACTGCAGGTTGACGGACACGGCAGGAGGATTATCAAGGAAGCTGAAAATGAAGTTCGCCAATAAGGGTGCCCAAAAGGAGACCAAGGTCATCTCAAAGTGGAAGAATGTTGTAGATACTGACCTCGGACATGTGGATTTTGACGAATTCAAGCAAAGAGTATACGGTCAGAAGGGACTTCCCACAGCAATAGCCATAAGAATGGTCAGAAACGGGATCTTCCAAGCAGCTGGATTCCCACCGGCCATGGATTGTGCTGAGTTAATGGTGGAATGTGCTCGCCATTATGATGCTCAAAAGAGACAGATCATCGCCCCTGACGGACGAGTCTTGGCACATTTGAATGAAGTTGTAATCCAAGAAACCTTTGGCATCCCTGAGCATTCAAGAACGGTCTATAAGACCAAAGAAGAAACCAAAATGCTATATGACAGCAAGGCAGATTTGTGCGCCACCACAGTCAACAAGGTATGGATGGACAAGCCAAAGCCATCAATCAAGAAGATGCCCAAGAGACCTCGCCGCACGGATTTCAAGGAAGATTTTGGAGATATCGTGCTGATGCTGAACAGGATCGCAGGCAATCCGCAAGGCGCCTTCTTTGAGAGCTGGATGTACTACTTCATCGACGAGGTCACCTCCGGAGTTAAGATGTTCAACTGGTCACGGATGATAAGTGACAACCTTCACGAGCAACTGATCAACCTTGAAGAGACTAAGTCTTTTCACATGAGTTCATATGTGATATACCTATTGGCCAGATCATACAGATATCCAGGACTGGTCTGCAAAGGCAGAATTGGCAATGGAGAGAACGAGCTCAGGCCTTACGACTGCTATCCTCAGCTCCAATTGAAAGAAAAGACTCACTTCAGGAGGGTGCATGATGCATTCCTAATGCATATCACCAGAAAGCTCCAAGGAGGAATACATCAAAGGCTGAGCCATGAAGCAAAAAGCCTTATCAGCAAATACGGGTCTTGGTTCATCCAATTCCCGAAATTCACATATATCAGGATCCAGGGATTTACTGGAAATCCCTATAAATTGCCTATCTATCCGACTAATCGGATGATATTGCTCGAGGTTTTGAGGCAACTAGAAGAGTACCAGAATATTCAGAGGCCGACCAAGAAGGCGTCCGTCACATTCCCTTTCTTCATCGGGAACATGCTAGAGTACTGCCCGTCCGCCCAAGCAGCTGAGAGTGCACGGTTGGAGATCCAATGGTACCCTTTCACGGCATACAAGTCCAGGGTCAATTATGACCCACATCATAATATCCGGACAGTGGAAGGAAGGAGATATAAGCACAGGGCAGAACTGGAGGATTATTGGGCAAATGCTGCCGATGAATACGAGATCAGACGGAAGATGTGGTCCAGGATGTCCGTAGATTTCATGAGAACAATTGAGTTCTGCCGAGTACCTGATCAGCTTCAGGATGACGGAAACCACGTCCAACCTCGCTTTGAGGAAAGTCGACCTCTCCCTCCAGTGAAGTGGTCAGAGCCAGAGCATGCAGACCTAGCCACCCTAATGAGGCCAGTGACGAAATATTCTCAGTGGTGGGTTGATGATCATGTTCAGGAATTGAGACAAAAAGGAATCACGCTCACATATGATCTGTTGAGCGAATCAGAGTCATATTCCTCTAATGCCGGGGCATCCCATCAAGACTTGGTTGGGATTGGAGAGAAAAGAAAAGAAATGGTGCCAAGTGCAGAACCTGTTTCCAAGAAGCATAAAGGAGGACCTTCTCGGTCAGCGGCGTCCAGGAATGTTGACCATTTGGTGGCTAATATAGACGACTCCTTGGTTGAGATGCTCGAACCTCTTGCAGCTCAGGAAGTGAACAATGAACCTATCCAATTAGATGATGAAGAGCCTGCATCACCAACAGGCACAGAGATTTTAGGTTCAGACAATGACATGGATGTCCGGGATAATGACTTAGAGGAAGGAATGATTTCCGCCCTCAGAGGAGTCATGGATGTTCCAAACGAAGACGAGGTCCAAGTAGAGGATGGCATTGAACAGTCAACCATTCCAGACTGGCTATTAGAAAGAATGAAAGTTCAGGTGCCTGCTGAGGCTCAACAGGAAGAAGAGGACGATACTGCCGATTTCTTGGCAAGATTAGAACAAGTTGCTACCAAGAAGCCCGCCAAGAAGTTTTCCACCATCCAGAGGAATGAGACAGGCCACCGTTCCGTGCACATTGCAGTACCTACAGTGGATAAGCCACAGGACGAAATCACTCCGCAGGAGTATGCTATCACCACTGTTGACCTTGGTCCGACTTCAAAAGGTCAGGAAGTAGAAGAGTTAGATAATTCCGTCTCGACCATTAAAGCGAGACTGGAAAAGGAAGTGACCAAGAAGAAGAGTATAAAAAGGAGGTCAAACGTCTCAAAGAATATATACAACATTTGACCCAGCCGCTAGATCAAGGCAATGCAACTGTTCCTCCTCTCCTCAATTCATCACAGGAGATGACTCAGGAAGTTGAGCATGGAATGGTGACAGCCAGGGAAGCGCAAGACTGGATGGCAGGTGAAGGCATGGAGGCTGCCTTGTTCATGGAGAGGTTGGCGCTTGCTTATGGACGAACCTCTTCGTTTCTTTCTAGGTTGATGGATATGGCAGAGACATGGGATGGTATCCCGGATATGCAAGAAAGGCTTATTCCGAGCCTTAGAATTTTGAAAAGCACTCCGAGGGAGGAGTTAGTTGATAAAAAGGTGATTGCTGCAGGGGCAGCATATGATTTTCATCACTGGTTTTGGGCAGTGACAATAAGAGAAGAAGTATTGGAGAAGGCGAGAATCGATGGGCTTGGAATTGAAGAACAGGTCAGGAAAATCCAGGAGAAGATGTGCATGATAACTACAGAAGTGTTCGACCGTGAAGTCATCCGGGAGAACGACATGCAGTTAGAGAGACTGAAGCAAAAAGTTCAAGAAACTTTCTTCCCGACCGCTGGACCATTTTCGAAGCAGGACTTTGCGGGAGTGGCAAGACTCTCATCCATTCGGAAAGATTTTGAGAAGCAGGAGACAGATTGGGAAGGTACCTTTGCCAGATGCGCCGAGAAGTTGGACGGACTAGAATTCCGGATCAGCATGTTACCTCCTGTCACGATGGACGAAGTCATTGCCGTAGTGTCCAGATTCGCCAAACACAATGCCACTCGAATGGATAAGGACGCCTCTCCTTGATTATAGCTGGAACTGCCCCTTTTCTGATAGTTTTCTGATGGTTAACTCTTGTTATTTTGGGAAACCCTAATTAGGGTTTGGTTGTAACAATCTGGGCCGTTAATCTTGTTTAAATCTCGGCCGTCTATTTCATTTTTGGAGCTCTATATAAACTAGTGCTCTCTCATTTTCATTTTGTGTGGAGACTTGTTATGTATATTGTCGCATTGAGACTATTTTGAATGATAAAAGCTCTTGAGCATGATTTGCCTTGAATCACTTCTTATTGTTGAATAGTAAGCGAGGTTACATATTATCTTCCGCCATAGATTAGAATTAAAGTTAGATTAAATAGAATTTGCTTTGAAAAGTTGTTAATTGAATGAAAGATTGATCGTATCGACTCATTGGTGAAGTGTAGCTCATACTTTCTTCGGATGAATGATTTTCATCCGATGCGTAAAGTTAGCCTGAGCTCCTAAGTGTGGAAGCCTAACTTCAACCTTATCCGAGGTTTGAAAATTGTTCTCACAAACCCCTTGAAGATTGCACCCACTTTGCGTATGTTGTCCTGCAGGAGGCGAAACAAAGTGTGGTTTATTTCGCTTCACCAAGTCCTTACTGTCTCTTGATTTCTTAGGTTTAGACTAGATTTCTTAAACCCTATTCTTTTTGCCATTTTTTTTTGAGATCCACAATTGAAAGTCCTAATTGAGAACCTACAAAGATAAATTTCCTAAGTCCCTAGCTTGTGCAGACTTTCTACGTAAGTCCCCTTGTTCATTACCAGCAAATCACAACGGCCATTGAGCTTATCCACACGTCGAGACCCGACTAAAGAAACCTTGGAATCGCCATATGATCTTCTCGCAATCTTAGCATATGCTGTGGTTTTTCAAGAGAGGATAGAGTGTCTTTGGACATTTTATTCTAAAGTGTTCGGTGGATGATAAAACGTACACCAACACAACCCCATGTCATTCCTCACTACTCTACTGCACAGTAAAGCCACGACCTCCTCCAGAGTCTCGTCCTAAATGGTAGATGCAATGCAGAAGGGATCAGCTACCAACCTAGTTCGAGGATAGTAGCTGAGTCCATTTATTGCCACCCTGACGTGGTGATGGAACTCAGGCTTCACCAAGCGTTCCAGTGCCTGCACGCCTCAGTCTCGACGACCAAAAGTCTTGACAATAGTGTAAATAAATCGCTCCAGCATGGTGGTATTGTGCACATGAGCTTGGCTCAGAAACGCCTCGCCTAGGATGCTTCGGAGCACCTCTTCTTCCACTTCACTCTGCACCACGAAGACCTCTTTCAATTGATCAGAAACGTGCTTGAACAAAGGATTGCACTCAATCTCTTCCAGAACAATGTAGTTGTTTGCAAAATTTCCATCACTTTGGGAGCTCGCCATATTGGATGCAATCGATGTTGGGAGAGAAATGACACTGCTTGAATTTATAGAATTTTGGTTAGACATGGATGCATTCATTCAAGATTGATAGGATGTGAATTTAATTCACATTTATGGCCAATTTGCGTCGATTGAATTACAATTCTTCATCAGACAGCTTGCACGTGCTACCGCTTGGTTTCCTTATACGTTGCATTAAAGATTGATGAAATGATTAGTCCTTTGGCGGCTGTTGCTCGGGTGATGATTGATTTTCTTTGCTGATATCTATTCTTGGAAAAATTTCCAATTGTCTTATCAATTTCCCGATAAACGTTCGAGATACAAAGGGTCACTAATTTAGTAACGGCTTTAGTGTCCGTTCGATGGCTTTAGCCACATTATAAATTATAAGTTAAACATAGATGGGGGACCTTTTTTTTTTTGAATCTTCCTGAATACATTTGGGGGTGTTTTTCGAGGAGGAATAATATTAATCACAGTCTGCAATAGTTTATAATCTGTCTGTTATAAATTGAAAGATTTGAAGTATGCAAACCTGTGTGTTATGTGTACGGTAGTTGTGTTTTCTTTGAAGAATGGGCTATCTATTTCTTATTTATTGCAGTCTGATTTATTCACACATTAGTTTGATTTGATGGTCATGATTTTCAATCTTTGTACTGATCATAAATGGTTGTGTTTCTGTCTTCGTGCTAGTTTCAAATTTATGAGCTAGTGTTGGTCACTTTTCTGCTTTCTGGTTAAAAGCACATGTCATTTCCTTAGGATAGATAAACTCATTGAAGATCTTATGAGGGAGTTGTACCTTGATAAAATTTAGAGAAAAGCCACAAATGCAATTGTGCACTTTTCAGAGCTGTTAGCAGATTCATATCGGTGCCAATCTGGGCCTAGAGTCCTTGCTTAATTTATCTATTGAATTCTATTTCATTTGCTAACACCAGGTATCATATATCTCAGACCAATAAGTATTAATGGTTTTTTGTTTTCATCTTTGAATAACTTAAGATATATTTTAGTTGGGATGATGGTTCCAACTTGATGAGGTGTTCTTCCTTTGCGTCTCATGGTAAGTGTTGTGGTAGGTCCTGAAAAACATCTACATACTCGTTAGACAATTTCTACACTCGCTTTTCTCTTGTTGGGTTCTCCTTTTCCATTGACTTACAAGCCCTTAAAATTTTAAATATAATTAGTTTGGAAAATGTTACACATCACAGCTTTTGCAGGTTGTGTTCTCATTTCATAAGTTGAAATCAGGATACTTGGATAGGCTTGGAGCCCTGTAATTGGATTGGTTGCTTTTATTCCTTATATTTTCATGTACAACTTGTCAAGTTGATTTGAAAACTTCCAAGCTCTTCGACCACGATCTCTACATGACCGCATCAGCCCTTGCTAGGGCTATGACATAAAAATCAGAACCATATTTATGGCTGTCCAGCTGCATTTTTGTTCTTTGATGAATCTTCGGCTGCCCATCATAGTGTCATTAGCCAATAGGACCTGGAAATTTTAAAATAAAATACTTTTTAGGTGTCCTTATGTCATCAATTTTGAGTCTAAAGTTGAGTGTTGTTGGAACCGATGAGGGTTACCTCTACTCTTCTAAGCTTCTTCTAATTTTGCTTTTACCCTTAGGGTTTGATATTGGAGGACTCTTATCATGATATAAAGGAAGACATTTGGGATTTCCTGTTTTTCTTGGTCATCCATATGGGTGATTTTCTTCTCTAATTTTGCTCCCTCTTCATGGATATTTTTGATAATCACCTCACAATCTTAATCATGTGGATCCTTCCAAAGAGCTTGCACTTTCACTCACTTTAATCATAACTTGTTGGATACTAGAAAGAGGTCGCAGGGGACCCCATTCTGTCTCTGGATAAACTGAAAACAGTGACATCTCATTTGGATCTCATAAGAGGTATGATAAATAAATTACTCCTTAAGTTCATTGTCTCAATCTCTTAGAGAATGTCAACACAACAACATTGTATAATACATGAAATTGGTGCATATGCATCCCATAGAATGAGGTCAAGTTTTGCAACTTGCTGGGTAGATACTTTGAGTCTTTGAGGCAAAAGACAATCTCCAATTTTGACTTAGCCATGATCAATCATGATATGAGGCCCTTAGTAAGCCAAAATATTATCAATTGATCATGATGCCTTTGAGCTAATTTGGTAGCATGCTACTTTTTGAACTTACCTCATTCAACTCAATACATCTTTAGTTTTCCTAAACCATGTCAACTAGGTCACTTACAAATTCAATAACTATAGTGTAGAAAAATGTATCCCTTTACATTTTCACACTTTGTTTGGGCCCTCCTAATTAAATTGGACTTAATTATGCCTTAATAAGCCCTATTTTACATTTACAAGCCTAATAAATCACATATTCTGAAGGGAAAACCCGACAATAATTAATGCCAACACATAACACTTTACCTTGAGCAATGTGTGTTCCATGGGTCCTCCCTAGGCCTTTGAACCTAAATTTAAAATATGTTTTTGGCGGTATTTTAAGGTCCCCGAATCCATATTTCATTGTTGGCTTGTAATATTTGAATTTCAGGAAATTAAGGATACATATCTATAAATACAAGGTTATTTTATCAAATCAAGTCTATATAGACTATGTCCTCAAATGGCCAAGGGAGATCCTAAGGCTATATGACTAGTGATGCTGAAGATAGGAGGGATGGACAATGGTGCTATCAATATTTGCAAGAACATGAAGTGTTTGATGTTCTATATATTCTCTTTGGAACTTCAAGGATCATTCTATATATTAGAAATGCATTCTATATGTTGCTTTTTGCTCTACTGTTCCCCTGACATGGTAGAGACCTTCAAATTTATTTCATAAATGGGGAGTCCTTAATCAAAGGTGTATGCATCATGTGCAAATTAGCCTCTGTTTTCCTCTGCATTGCACTGTGTTATCGGAGCTTGCCTTGATTTTGTGCATCTGTAGTAGGGTTGGTATGAGAGCTGGAGTAAGTGAGGAGAAGAACTTAGGATCAGAATTGCAGTGGTTAATCTAGTTAAGGGGAGTTGAAGTTTAAGCTAAGTTACTGAGTCTCCCTGGGAAGAGTGTCATATTGCATGATTGGTGTATTCGATATGGATACAGTTTGGACATGTCTGGATATGCTATGATGTATTTAGATACAACACCGCTGTATCCTGGCCATAACCAGTTATGTTATAGCCTATAGGTGATGTATCAGGATACAGTTGGAAGACTAGCAAAATTTTCTTTACTAACCTGATCCAACCTGCAACAAACCCACCTCAAATTGAACACAAAGATAGAACAGAAAAAATAAAAATAAAATGCTTTTGTGCTTCTTTCCATTGTTTTCTGAAAATTTGCCGTACCTATATTCATAATTGTATTTTGGTGAACCTGAAAATGGAATATATTTGCAGTAGGCTTATATGGGGATCCATTCCAGTGGCTTTGGGTGATGTCTTGGGGACTCAAGGACTTGGAGGGGATTGAAAGGGACGTCAGGGAATGCCTTACATGATTATTCTCTGGGTCTTACACACTTATCTTCTGGCTGCATGCTACCATCTATCCCTTGGTTGCCTATACTGGAATTATAAATTTGCTTCATGTGATCCCTAGGGACAACCCCTGTGATACTTCCTGTGCTGATATTCATCTTGTCTTCACCATTATTTCCCTGCAACAGTCTATTTGTTAGATATGGAATCAATGGATTGTTATTTCGTTTACTGTTTAAGTTTTAGGTCTCTATTAGTTTGTTTATTTTATTTTTAGGTTTTTTGATTTATTTGTATTTCAAAAATTAAAATAGTAATGTTATGTATTATTTTTATAGTTGCCCCCTTGTCATCTCAAAATATGGAATTTTTTTTCGCTGTTCTCAAAACTTGGTATAACACTGATTTGCAGAATTCTATGTAAAGATCTGAGTCTTATTGGTGATTGTAAAATGTGTTTCTGTCTCGAGAAAATTGTTCCAGTCCAAAAGCATTTTAGTCACTGAAGAAAGATATTGTAGCAAATGTTTGGACAGTAAGTACAATTACAAAGGAAATTCAGAGCCAAATGTTATCCAGTGCAGACAATTGTCCTTGGAACAGAATTTTTTAATCAATTCTTTTAGTGCAAAACTTCATGGAGAGAGGATATAGTTGTGCTTAAATTGATGGAGTGAATGGTACTGATTTGGGCTGTTTCAACTTTCTATTGATTTTGGAGCTTTTAGCTAGTAGGAAATGGTATTATGTAGCAATCCAACTTCACAGAGGTATTTTGTGGTTTCAGAGCTTATTAATGAGCATGTACAAGATTGCATTTCCTATTGGGAAAGTTCCAATTAGATGCAGTTTAGGGCAGGTGTAGAGGCGGCTGATCTATAATTTTAGTGATCAATTTAAAAAATTGATAAAAATGTTTATTTATTAAAAATAAAAAGGGCTCATAGGAGGCAACTGTTGTTTAAACTTTAAAATGATGCTATATATTATTATTTGCAATAAGATTGAATTCTCTTACAATGAAAAGTCCTAGAGTATTAAAATCTATCTATGGTGAATGTAGTGAATTTGTTTTTCTTTGTAATAGAATGGTATTTGGTGATCTGGAAAGCATTTTTTTGATGGTAACATTATATTTACATCTTCCTCTTTGTCTGTCAAGTAATTTTGTTTTCTATTCAACAGTCTAATTAGTACAGATTACTCATTATAAGAGAAGGGCGATTTTTATGATATTTTGCACTTAAACTTAAGGAGCCATTCAGAAAAGAATTGAATAAAAGTATAAAAAATGTTACTCTCTCTCTCTCTCTCTCTCACTTACTCTCGCACACACACAAGTTGCATTGGTAAATAATCATCTATCCACATGTGAATTTAGTTATCTCAATTTTCCTCTAATGTTATGATTTTCCTTATCTCTTATCTAAGTTGTTGGCACCTAGTATAATAGTGATCTAGCAACTTCTAACATACAGCCATTCTGGTTGATATCAGGTGATGCGGGCATATGCATTGAGCAAAACATGGGTTGCAGGCTTTTGTATTGACATTCTTGGTGCCTTGTTGATGCTGAGGGCTGTATCCCAAGCACCAGTAAGAATATCATAATCTCATATGTCCCAGATTTTTATATTCTATCCCATCATGCAATCTTTTCCTTGTTTATACTTTATACAACAATAGTATCATTTAGCTTACCATTACTTGTGATATGTACAAGGTCTCAACTACTTTTGTGGACTTAATTTGTGTTCTTGGTGCCGTTCGATAATCCCCATCACCTTTGCCATGTAGTTGTTTCTACAATTCAAAGTACTAGCTCTAATATAAATAAAGCAGACAAAACAATTAGATTTGATCCCACAACAGGAACTAAAATGCTACAACAATGAAAATAGGATTCTAGCTAGGAAATATGGATGATTTCAATCACAGACTATCAGCAAAGGCAGACAGACTGGAAGTAAAACTATGTTAATTGCAATTAATAAGGGAGAGTTCTGTGAGAAAAGTCAGGAAAGGTGCAGCTTTAATCCACTAGAAATACAGGATATGTAGAGCAGTTCTTTTAAAAATAGCTAAAGCCAAAGAAACAGTAGAATCATAGTTGAAAAACTCACCAAATTGAAAAACTCGCCAAGCCCAAAAAACTCGACTTGGCAAAAACTCGGCAAAAAACTCAGCAACTTAAAAAATTGCTTAAATTTCATTAAAAATGCATTTTTTTTTCGCAAAATTCAATGATGAGATGCATCCAATGAGTCAATAAAAGAAACAAGTTGAGTCTAGTTGTATTTGAGTGATTTGAAAGCAAATTGGGTATAAAATGGCATCCTCGTGTGGAATGTGTTGATATTGATAGTCTGAAACAAAATGAAAATAGCAAATTGTTTTTGTAAAACTGAAAGTAAATACTACATTAATATATTTTACAAATTTACATCTTCCTCTTCCCATGTCTAGTGAAAACTAGGGGGGGTAGAACTAGACGATATTATAGATGAAGACTTGTAGTCAAACTTGGAAACTTGGACTTGGAGAGTACCTAGAAAATCAAATCAAATGAAATGAAAATGCCTTTTTAGTGGTCGCGGGAGACTTTTTTTTTTGGACGGGTGAGGTTTTTTTGCGAACATGTAGAGTTTTGGGCAAAAACTCACCAAATTTATTCGTCGAGCAATTTTGGAGAGTAAATGCAGGAAAAACTCGCCGTCAAAAAAAACTCGAGAGTTTTTTAAAACTCGCCGATTACTCAGAGTTTTTCAACTGAGTAGAATAATGTTCTTCTGTTCATCATAAACCAGTGATACATGGGAATGCATCCCCGGGTCTCTGGCTGGACGAAAAAATACTCTCAAAATGGCTGGGCGACATGAGAGGATGGTGAAATATCCCAGCCTAAATTACCATGCTAAATTTTTTCAATTTCATACTTTCATGTGCACAGGCATTTCATCAAATAAGTGTCATACTGTTGTTCTCTGTTTGCTTCAGATTGTTTCCTCTAGATTGATAAGAGATTTTTCATCACACAGATTTAATTATACTTCAAATACATGATAACATATAACTCAAACAGTATAATTGGATGAATATGTTTATCCAAAGTATATCAACTATACAATACTCATCTTAGAAAATTTCCATCCAATAACTGTTAGCTGAAATGCATTATACTAAGTTGCCGGTTCTGGTATGGGACCAGGCACGGGTACGGGATACGGGTATGCCGGTACGACGCAATTTTTTCATTGGGTACGGTACGTTTGGGTACAGCTATATATATATATAGGCAAAAACTTAAAAATATACAGAACTGTAAATACATTTGATAGTATGAACTGTGATACTTCATCAATCATCATTTAATCTAAAATCATTGATCAATGCTAGTGATAAACTATATATCTATGCAAAAAATTAAAAATATACAGAACTGTAAATACATTTGGTAGTATGAACTGTGATACTTCATCAATCATCATTTAATCTAAAATCATTGATCAATGCTAGTGATAAACTATAAAGATAAATGCCAACTGATAGTTCGAATTTCCAATACATATGTCATACTCATATATCATATATGTCTCTAGTCATGATTCAAATGAAGATCATTAGAATTATTCATCAATCATCAAAAATATCTAGATCAAATTCATCGATTGGTTAACATATCAAATTTCTTAGCAACCCAGACTGTCGGCAATCTGATTAATCAGCAGAATAACTGAATTTGTTTGCCCCTCTGCAAGTTGACATTCAGAAATTAGAATATAAAAGTGTCTGGGAGGCCCAGGAAGCGCCTGGGCATCCCCGGGTTCCCTGTGGGTCTGTTGGGAATGGACCCACAGGGAACCCGTGGGTGCCCAGGCGCTCCCAGGGCGTTCCCAGACATGCCCCAGCAAGAACCAGAACGCAAACGCTCCCGGGGCAGGTTCTCTAGGCAAAATAGAAGAACCCGGTAATTTAGGCATTATATTTAATTTGGATGCACAACAATAAACTTCTGACCTGTTCTGTATCTTAATATTTTTCCTTGGCCTTAATAATTTGCTTAGCTCCTTCTCAGGTTTGGAAAGGCAGCTACAGGAGTATATATGCAGGTCCTTCCTGGGTCAATATTCAACCTGCTGAGCTAACCAAGACCCCACGTTCACCCTTTCAGCAACCTCTCAAGTTGGCTGCAGTCAATTAAAAATTATAGGCCTGTGATTAATTCTATGCTAGCGACAGACTGAGGAATACCAACATCTCACTATTTTGCATCCCATTATCACTTCGAAAAAGCCCAAGCTAGTTAATATTGACCCAAATGGAAGGTCGCGTCAGACAAAGGAAATCATATATATATATCCAAGTTCTGGGGCAACTTCCCTTTAACTATACTCATACATATGAATTGACCTTCTCAACAATATTGGTCTAAGTAAATGAGCCTCACCACGTTCTATTAACCAAGAGTTTTGAAGCTCAATGAACAACGGTAGCAGCTAAGAATTCCACGGTAGCTTTTTAAAATACTGAGTGGCGCCTTTTACATCCTTATGTCACTCTATGAAATGACTCCCATTTCATCGTGGGTCAAACATCGACCCTTCCTTTGGAAAAGTCGCATCGACTAGAGTGGAATGTGTGTGCTCGAGTAATACCAATTCACGTCACCCTCCAAAAAGGGTTAAAAACTCATTCACAGTCTTAGAAAGAGTGGCTGGCATAAACAAATGCTGTGACTCCCTTGGTATTAATATGTCGGGTATTCAATATGCCATGAATCCATGATAGAAAAAGTGCTCAAGGAAAACAAAATTGCTACTCCAATATTGACGATTCTTTCCCAATGATAAATCTGCCTTAAAACTGAATTACAAAACTGTACGACTGGATAGAAGAAATAATAATATTATAATCAGACCGACATACATATTGGAAATCTTTCTCCTGAAATTTGTCTCTGCAAGAGACTTCACAAATTTCAAAATCTGCAAACAATATGCACAATTGCAAAACCTGGATGACTCCGCCTATTAAAGGATTTGGTTTTTCATCCAATCCTCTGAACTCGAGGTTTCCGTTCTTGAGCTCCTGAAAGCTGAGCTCTCCATAAACCAATTAAAAACTAAACCAAGCATAATTTGAAAAAGAGTTTCCCCAAATCACTTTATTCATTCTTTTGTAACTCCTCTTTTTCTTGAAAACCAATATTTACTTTATTTAACTCCATATTTCGCCAAAAAGTGATTTTATTAAATTTATTAGCTTTCCTGCTCTTTAGTCACTATGCTATTATTTAAGTCGTCATTTAAATATACTTTATTTGACAACTTAATTAATTATTTAATTATTTCTTGTACCATCAACCAAAATTGTGGAAAGTACAAAAACCCAATCAGAATGTCATGCCCTCGCCATGAAGATGTGGCTCTCCTAAAACTTGCAGCGACTACTTTCCAAAGCATACAGCGATCTCCGTAATAAAGAGAAATATTAAGTAGCAACGATTCTTAAATAAGATCAAACAATACTTATTATTTAGCAGCGCTTCCTAAACAAAGATAATTAATGAGGCATGCAATTTGCAAAACAGTGCTTGGTTTAAGGAGGGATGCGTCCCTTTGTGGGAAGGTGTGATAGTTGCAACGGTTGTGACTATTCAACTCCCCAAGAAGGATATAAAAGGAGATTGAATTAATTGAGAAAGGCATCAAATGGAAAGGAATCAAGCAAGCAGAAAAAGGAAGGAGAAATAGAAATCAAATAAGAAGTGTATTTGCAGAAATTTATTTAAAAGATAAATCTGAGTAATAGGTAGAATTATAGACATATATGTGTGTGTGTGTGTGTTTCTATCATTGTGACATTTGCAAAAAATTATTAATTAATGATCTTTGCAAATAATCTACATGCTTCTCTTATTTATATGTGATAAGGGATTCATATAATAATATATTTTGAATTTAGAGAAATGGATTTCAAATAGGGAGGTCTATCAACCTTTCGGGTTCACGAGAGGCGAAGGAAGACTGACTTTCATGCTCTTATCAAGTATGCTTCCCTGAGGTGGAATGGAAGACCAGCCTTCCATGCTCATGGGCCAGGGGTTGGAATGGAAGACTGGCCTTCCATGCCCTTGGGCTTGATCAAGGAGGACGACCAACTTAAAAGGTGAACTGAGGGGTGGAAGGGCGACCCACTTTCCATGCTTTCGCAGTACAAGGGCAACCAACCTTGAGATTGCGGCTTGCAAGCATTTCAACGAATTCCTAATAAGATTATTATGCAGTGTTACCAAGGGACGCGTCCTCGGGTCTAAACCCCCCCATCCCCGTCTCAGAAACAGCCAGGGGGATGGCAGCAGTGTACCATGTTCTTTTTATTTTTATTTTCATATCGTAATTGAAAAAAAAACTATATTGGCAATGAATTCTTAACAAAAATGTTATAAGCTAAGTTTCTATAATGTATATATGCATGCTTTATCCTTGTTTTCATATGAATATTTAATGTTTCCCTATATATTTTAAATTTTTCTATATTTTATATAGTCATCCCCCGCCATCCCCAAATTTGGCCTGAAAATTCGGAAACTTGGGGACTCGTTCTGCTGTCCCCTGCCGTCCCCGTCCTGGAAACTTGGGGTAACACTGTTATTATGGGAATCCTCATTGGAATGTCTATTTAATTAGATTTTGATATGACTAAGGTACATTGATAACATGGTGTTTAGTAATGATTAGTAATATATATATATTGTCATGGCTTATGATTTAATTTCAATTTCTAGTGACTAATATTGTGTGTTGGACCTAAACCAAGATTTATCTCACAAAAGGACAATTTAATTGGTAATTTCATTATTCTTAAATATATTGCATTTCTCATTTTGGTTGGAATTGTGGTTTTAGGGCAAAATTGCAAATTATAGAGATATCCCAACAGAGGACATTACACGGAAGTGACAACTGAAGGTGCCAAAATCCTCTGGAGCTCTGCGGAATATCAGATAACCCCTTTGACATTGCTAGCTATCATCAAGAAAACCAAAGCTACACTCCATGCTGACATGAGCAAAAACGGGGACATTACAGATGGAAAGGGACGTCAAGGAATGCTTGGGCGTCCCTAGGATAACGGGAGATGTCTATGGATGCTCCTTACTAGCCTAGGGATGCCTAGGCATTCGCTAATGTCTTCCCATTGTAAACTCCCCATCCCACTACCTTGACACCATTGCTCCATGCCCTCACCCAAAAGAAAACTTAAGGTAAGTTGTGCTTGAGCAAAGTTAGACACAATAGACCTAATAATTTATTTGGACAAATTGTAGGGAGACATTAAAGTTTATACTTAAGGGAAACAAAGCTTAATACATTCACATCTCTCTGGATTTAATTAATGTAAAGTTTTGCCTATTATTTTGCCTTGGCGATTTGTATTTTTGATCAATAATCAATGGGTTCTCGGTCAACTGGTGAAGTTGAATGGTTTTGAATGAGCCCACCAGGGATCAAGTCTTGTTGAGTGCAAGGCCTTGACATCATAAGGGATGAGGCCAAGATCGTGCCATGGGTGACTTTGGTGGAATGGATACCCCTCAGTCCTTTGCTCTTCGGTAAAGAGGTTTCAACCTAAGGCTTATGCTCTTGCATTAGGTAGCAAAAACGATCTTGAGGATGATATAACATCTTTAGTCAAATTAAAGAAATCCTCTTTAGGCCTGGATCTAGGGAATAGTTGATCCCAAGCCAAGCATATTATGTCATTTCGATTCACTTCAATAATATATATTGTCATAATAATCACACTATGACTCAATTTAATTAGTGGTAGGTTGAGGCCTGCCATCAGATTAGGAATCTTTCTTCAACCTAAGGTATGTGGCTTTCAATAATATTCATTATGGATATCTCAAATACTTTGAGACAATTTAATATCTTATTCTTGACTACTTAGGGAAATCCACCCTAAGGAGATTCAAAGATAAGAAGATATGGCACAACAATTTAATTGTCTATAAACATGGAAAACTATGTTGCAGGGTACAGTTACTAGTATTTCCTCTCAATGGAGATAGGATGGCTTAAATAGCCATTTCACAGTTCTATTTTATGGTCCAATCAATTTAGACAAATATAAAAGCAGAGGATTATGGTCCCATTTTACGATTATGATTATTTTCAATTTTGTGATTGGTTCCTTAGTATATAATGATCCTAGTCCCATGATGCCATTACATGTGTTCTATTGAATGCTTACGAATGAGATATATTGGAGGAAGGCATGGAAAGAAACTTTAATTTGTCCTTTTTAATGGAAAATCTTCACAATATTTATGCAAAATCAAATGCATCTACAACAAATCTTGGCAATTGAACTTAAAGTATGTTATGTACCTGCTAGGTACATCCATGACACTTGTTACCTACATAGTAGGTACATACAATTAGATATTACTTCTTTTAAGGATTCAATTTCTAGAGTATAATAATATTTTTTACCCTTCTTTTGATTGATGTAAGTTCTAACTTAGACCATGCTAATTTATCACGAAGTTCTTGATCCAAATTATACCACTATGTAAATGAACCTCTTACAAAATAATTCCAATGAATTTTGGTAGTTCATTTTTTCAATACTCATAAAAAACCATTCCTCCATTTTTTAGATTTGCTTGTCCTAAATGTTGATATTTTGTCATTGGTGTCAAAGCAAGTCAAGTATGGTTCGATTGTGTCAGCAAATGTGCCAAGTCAGAATTGGAAGCCAAATATCAACATGTTTTGCCATGTGGAAAATTCAAGAGGTGGTCGGGTTTAATATTTTATTTGTGGATGTTGAGGAAATTCTAGTATGCCTTCGTGGAATTTTGATGTTATTGAATTCATTGTGGAGGCGGCTAATATTTATGCTCTGACGACGGCTTCAGACACGACTATTTAGTGGTGGCAGCTTGTATTCCTTATTTGGTAATGCCTTTTTTATGGTGTCGACGGCTCATGAAGAGCTAATTTCCTTGTGGCTACGATTGCTCTTTTTATTGGGCGACGACTTGTATTTTTGGAATAGATTCCTTGTTAAGGATGCCTACTGCTTTGGTGATTAATTTACATGATTTTGAATTCTCTATTTTTGTTGCTGGCTGTCTATCCTTGACTTGAAATTATCATCGATGATTTGTTCTTTTTGCTGTCATGCATTTGAGAATGCATGTGAATTGGAAATACGACATCGTCATTGATGACTTAGTAGTGCACTTACTATTTTTGGCTTCGGTGGTATTCATTGTGTGATGCATTCTCTTAAAAAGACGTCTTCGATTTAGTTAGGGTGTGAATACACTTAAAAAGGTTGTGATTTTTAATGCTGCGAAAATAGAAGATGATGCAAGTGTTAATACGGGACTTTTGGTGGATTTCATAAGATGTTTTTTTTGCCGTATTTGCTAAAGTAACCTGGTATTAGACAAAGTTGAGGTATGAACGACATATCTGAAGGAGTCGTGTGATATGGATTATATAGACTTTCGTGGTCAGCGTATTCAATGCATATGAGGATGCCATGAATTTTTTGTTGTTATCAACTTAAGCAAAGAAAATTTGAGAAAGATGTGGATGGTGAATGGTTAGTGTATTTGATTTGTGTGAGGAGTTATTTCTGGAAGAAGTCTGAAAAAGACGTGGATTCTGCTAAGGTGCGTCTGTTGATGTTGAGAATGTCTGGTTTGTCATTCTTCATGGTGTGATGCAAGTTGGGGAGCCGCTAGAGTAGTTTGAACTTCATGCCTTTGTGAAGTCGTGGGTGTGTAAGAAAACAAACATGTTCATATCTTTCGCTATTTTTCCTTTTTGGCATGGGCTGCGTAAGTGTTGATGCTACTCGAAAACTTGTGTGTGTTAGATGTTGGTTGAAGTTGTCCCCTATTCAAATGCAATTGTTCCTTTTAGTTTCGACAATGGATGTATATGGTGGTGGAGTGTGAGTTCACTCATGCAGTTAATGTAAAAGCCCATTTCTTTAGGCACGGGTTGTTTGTGTGGATGAAATGACTTCTTGATCACATTCATTTTATCTCTGAGGTGTTGTGTGAAGTGGAAATAGAATCTATTATGCCATTGTGATTTCTTGAAGGTTTTTGAAGACCAAGCTTTGCTGATGTTCAAAATTATGTGATTGTGTGATTCGAAGGAGGTTGACTGTTTTAACGCTAAGAGAGTTGATTCATTTCTATGAAGGTCTGTTCATGTTCTTATCAAATCAGATGTGAAGGCATTAGTTGGAGTGTGGCTGAGCTGATTTGTGTGTAGATTATATTCGAAGTTAAGAAACAGAGTTGCAGTGTTGTGTTTTTCTTCTGTGAGTTGGTGCTTTAGCAATTCGAAATTGGTGCTTTGAGGGAGTTGGTGCTCACTTTTGTAATCTGGGTTGGTGCCCATTGTTGTTAATGAAAGTTGTTGATATGCTATGGTTTTTTACCCAAAAGGGGTTTCAATGTAAAAATTTGTGTTCTCCTTGTTCATGTTTGCTCTTACTATTCTACATTGCTATTTCTGATGGTTTTGAGTTTTAAAAGTTTAAAATATTGATTCACCCCTCCCTCCCCTGCCCCCTCCACCTCTCCCCTCAGTATTTTTTGTGTGCTCTTCAATTGGTATCAGAGTGGGGTTCCTTCGGAAAGAGAGCTTAAACGCTTGGAGGTAGATCCTGATTGCACTCATGGGTTCTCCTAAAGGTCTTGCCACAAACAAAGCTCCCTTATTCGATGGTTCTAACTATGCATTTTGGAGTGTTTGAATGCGTACTTTATTTGATGTCTCTTGGTTTTGATGTTTGGAGAAGTGTGGTAACTGGTTATACAATTCCATCAACTCCTCCAGTGGATGCTGATGGAAAGAGAGCTTTTGAAAATAATGCAAAAGCTATGAATGCTATTTTATGTGGTTTGTTTGAAACTAAATTTGTGAAGGTTATGAATTGTGATACAGCTCGAGATTTGGATAAACTTCAAAAAAACATATGGAGGAGATGTTGAAGTTAAGAAGGCAAAGCTTCAAACACATAGAAGACATTTTGAGAGTCTCAAGATGCGGAAAGATGAAAACGTTGCTGCTTATTTTCTGCAAATAGATGAAATTGTCAGCACAATCAAATGTCCTTATGAGAAGAATGAGGACAGCGATTGTGAAAAGAAATCAAAACATTTCAAGAAGGGGTATCAAGGTAAGAAGAATAAGTTTAAGAAATCTGCAAAATGTTTTTATTTGAAAGATCAGAATAGTTCAACAGAAGATAGTGATGTGTCTTTAGTAGATGAAATCTTATTTATGGCTGAAGAAGTAAATATGCCTGGGATTGAAGATGAAGATATAGAAGATGAGCAATATGATGAAGAAGGAGAAGTAGATCTTGAAGCTGAACTTATAAGTGCTTTATGTGAAATCAAAAAACTTAGGAAGAAAAATCAGAATTTGAAGTC